>VDFB02378096.1:0-41052 GCA_007258455.2 Sequoia sempervirens
GCTCCTGAACCATAGACTGCGATAACCACATAAGGACCTAGCCAATTGGGTTGGAACTTTCCTTTCTTCTCTCTGTCTTGCTGATTGTGTGGGTTTTCTTTCAGAACAAGATCACCCACTTGAAAGGTACATGGCTTTACTTTGTGATTATAGCTGTGAGGCATCATCTATTGATATGCTTTTAAATGATCAGCTACTTTTTGTCTCTTTTCATCCAGGAGTTCAAGCTCTTGGAGTTGGGAAACTCTGTATTCATCATCTGTTGTAAGACCTTTCAGTGATACCCTGAGTGAGGGAATCTCAACTTCTAGAGGTAGTATGGCTTCTCCTCCATAGACAAGAGCAAATGGAATTGCTCCTGTTGGTGTGCAGATACTGATTCTATAGGTCCACAAGGCGGGATTGAGTTGAACGTGCCAATCCTTCCCTGAATCATTCACAGTCTTTTTCAAGATTTTCAATATTGTTTTATTTGAGGCCTCGACTTGGCCATTCCCTTGTGGATAGTAAGGTGTTGAATATCTATGCTGAATGTGAAATCTTTCACAAAGTTCATCAACATCCTGATTTTTGAAAGGATGTCCATTATCTGTAATAATGGAGTTGGAAATGCCATACCGGTAAATAATATAGTTGAGTATGAATGATGATATTTGTTTGCCGATAACTTTAGTAAGAGGTACTGCCTCAATCCACTTGGTAAAATACTCTATAGTTGTGATGATGAACTTATGTTCGTTCGATGAAGAAGGATGAATCTTGCCCACTAGATCTAACCCCCATTGAGAAAATGGCCAAGTTGGCATGAATGGTTGAAGTTCCTGTGCAGGAGCATGAATGAGATTCCCATGAATTTGAAATTTTGAGCATGTTTTCACAAAAGTGAATGATTCCCTCTCCATTGTAGGCCAGTAGTAATCCATTCTAATCAATTTCTTGGATAAGGTCAGTCCACTCGAATGAGTACCACATATGCCACCATGAACTTCTTGTAAAACTTTGTCAGATTCCTCACATTCAAGACATCAAAGTAGAGTACCATCAAGACCACGGTGATAAAGGGTGTCAGTGATAAGAGTGTAGTGAGTGGATTGGCAGATAAAATTGCATTTTTGGTTATAGGATAAATCGGGTGGTAAGATGTCGTCTTTGAGGTAGGCATAAATTTTTCCGTACCAAGGTAAATCGGATCCGACCAAATGGAAAATGATTTGGCTTTCAAGGGTATCATAAGTAGGTGTAAATGATTGTTCCACTAGAAATTCATAGCGAGTCTGAGTTTCTAGGAGTTGTAACAATGATGCAATCGTAGCCATGGCATCAGCTGTCTTGTTATCAAGCCTTGGAATTTGTGTGAATTTGATGTCCACAAAGTATTTCTTGAAGTCATCAACCATCTTTTTATATGGTAATAGTTTGTTATCTTTGGTTTGATAATCATCATTGATCTAATAAATGACCAGCTATGAGTCGCCATATACTTGTAGTTCTGTAATCCTCCATTCTAGTGTTATTTTAAGCCTAGTGATCAAAGCTTCATATTCGGCTATATTGTTGGTGCATGGAAACATCAGCCTATATGATTGAGGAATGGTGTGTCCTTGAGGGGTGATGAAAAGTATGCCTACCCCTGATCCATGTTGAGTGAAAGAACCATCAAAATATAAAGACCATGGTTGTTTATATTCTGCAGCAAATACATCAGTATCTGAAAATTCAATGTGCAGGGGATGCTCTGCTTGTAGTGGTGCTTCAGCTAGTTGATCAGTGATAACTTGTCCTTTGATTGCCTTACGGTCAACATATTGTATGTCAAATTCACTCAGAATCATTACCCACTTTGCTAACCTTCCTGTCAATGATGCTTTGCTTAACAAATACTTGAGTGGATCAATCTTTGAAACTAGATTGATTGTATGAGTTAACATGTAATGCTGAAATTTCTGTGAAGCAAAGACTACTACCAGACAAGCCTTCTCGATAGAAGTGTAGTTGAGCTCATGACTTGTTAGTGTTCTGCTGATGTAGTAGATTGCACGTTCTTTTCCTGTAGAGTCTTCTTGCAATAGCAGTGCCCCCAGAGATGTCTCTGTTGTGGCAATGTATAAGATTAGGGGTTTGTCTGGATTTGTGGTACGAGAACTGGTGGAGTCATTAAATACTGTTTGATTTGTTGAAAAGCCAATTCACATTTGTCATCCCACTTGAAAGGAACATTCTTATGTAGTAGATGTGTGAAAGGTAAACTTTTGTCGGCCAATTGTGCAATAAACCTTCGTATAGATTGAAGTCATCCTTGCAATAATCTCAATTGACTGATGTTCCTTAGTGGAGGCATTTCCATAATTGCCTATACTTTTGCAGAATCTACTTCAATTCCTTTTTTTGAAACAATGTACCCCAAGAGTTTTCCATATTTGACCCCAAAAACATATTTCTTGGGGTTGAGGTGAACTTTGAATTTCTCTAATCTTGCAAATATTTTGGACAATATTTCAAGATGTCCTTCTCTGGTGTATGATTTTTTCAATATGTCATCTACATAATCTTCCATGAAGATATGCATCATGTCATGAAAGATTGTAGTCATGACTCTTTGATAAGTAGCCCCGGCATTCTTTAGACCGAAAGGCATGATGTTCCAACAATAAGTTCCCCATGGACATGTGAAATTTGTTTTCTCCTGGTCTTCAGGTGCAATCTTGATTTGGTTGCAGAGCAACTTGTAAAGTCTGATGTTTTTCAGGAAGGATGCAATTTAGGTTTTGTGTCATTCTGTTGCAATTCTTGAGTTCATGAGGATTTAATGTTGTGTAACAGTACTAGCATTTAAGTTAAGAAGATAAATTCAAGCTCATGTCTCTCCATTGTACTTGCATATTTAAACCTTGAATAAAATAACCAAGGGTTGTTTTATCCATCTCACTGTTGTGGTGTGTATGATCCTTGTTTTGGCTTTAATTCAAAGAATTAATTAAAATGCTTGAATGGGATTATAGGCGGATATGTACTATATAAGGATTTGGTAAGTAGTATTGAGTTAGAATATATATTGATGAGATTGTAATGCAATATCATCAAGGATTTCATATGTTATGTGTTAAATCTATCATATACCCTTAGATGCTTATAGATTTGACTCCTGCCCAATAGATATATGACATTGGTCTAAGTTGTAATTATCCTTATGATTCAGTATTTGCTTGACTTTTCCTAAAGCTTGCCACAAATTGCAAATCAATTATTATCTTACATTATGGTTGTGTTGTAGTTATCTCATGCTCCAAGTGGTTGATATTACTGATAAACAGCCAATTTATTTCAGTATTATCATATTATGTTGAGCTATTAAGTGAGATCATCTGCTAGTGTTAATGTTGTTTATAATAACAGTGCAGAGGTTGTAAACACATTAATGGATTACCCTCCCAGGTCTTGCAGAGCCCAAAGTGTAGGAGGTTTCTTAAAGTCCTCGTTAGTTGGTCCAGGTCCTTTGAGCTACCCTTGATTGGGATTGGCAGTTCCATAGGTAGATTAGAAGACAAACCTGGTTACAGTGTAAAAAGAAACCAACACTATATATGAATTAGGAAGAGTTCTGAGAACTTTTTTTACCACCCTAGGTTCTTTAACTTGTGCACCAAGACTTCTCATAGCATTTATCAGTTCATCAACTCTCTGCGTGTAGGTTGAAATTATTTCATCTTCAGACATTCGTATAGTCTCAAATTGTGCCTTTAGATTTTGCAACTTAGCTTGTTTGACCTTTTTATATCCTTCATAAATACTTTCAAGCTTATCCCAAACATCTTTAGCTTTCTTAAGATTCATAACTTTAAACAATTTAGAATTTGAAAGACTGTTCATCAGAATAAATCTTTCCTTAGTGTTTACCTCATGTGCCTTGTGCTCGAACCATTCTGAGGTTCAACATACTGATTCTTTATTGCCTTTTTTATCTCAAATCCATGAGATGCAAGATATCCTTCCATCTTTGTCTTCCAAAATGCATATTTTGGTCCATCCAATTTAGGGCAATCAATTTACTTCACCATACCAGATCTACCTTAAGTGGTTAAGCTCTTCTCAAGACATAATTTTGAATAGAACAAGACCTTCAAAATTGAATCGGTTGTAACAAATTAAAACAATCAAACTCTCAACAATCAAATCCACATACGATATTTATTTTATTACACATTAAAGTGATTAAACATAAATCACGAGATAACACATTGAATAACAATATCCTTGCAAGAGCATAGGTTATGACTATTGAGAAAAAACCGTTTGATTATCAATATATGATAATTACAAGAAGGTGTAGAAAGGGCTCATTGCCAGAATAGGACACACTATCCAAAAAGGCTCACAGTCAAGGCTCACTACCACAGAAAGAACACATGAAGACAAAAGAGAAATTTTACATAGAGAACAACTTCTCAATGCAAAAAGGAATCCACCACAAATGCTCAAACACTTTTGCAGCCTTGTATGAAAGATTTCAGACACCTTGAGCTCACTACCTTTAGGAATCCAACACTTTGAATTTTGCACTACTCTACACAAATTTGTATCTAAACTTCTATAATTCGCATCACACACATTACTCACATTGATCTTGCATCTATCTTGTCTCTCTCTTGCAACTCATAAAAAAACCACTCTTATTTATATCAACCTCAACCTTGAAACCCTTCTCCAAGGTCAAAAACTATCTATTATAGTTATAAATTCAAATTAGGTCGGCACCTAAACATTCCCATGGTGGATAGGAGTGAAGGTGACCCATATAAATACTTAATTAGGACCCAAATTAATCCTAACACACTTCAACATGATTTCATAAACTTTGCATGTAGTGCTAACATAAGGTTGGCCAATACCCTTTTTAAACATCATAAAACATTAAGTACACACTTCCTTAGATTAATCTAAAACTTCAAGACAAAAAAAATTACTTGAATACAATATAGAATAGTCCTCGAACCACCTAAAATCCGACAAAGACTTCATCCAAACTTGCAACATACAAATACTTCAACCTAGAACATCTGGTAAACCTTATTCACACACTAACGCATGAAACACACATTGTATTGTACCAAATCAAATGAAACCTTGAATTTTGAAAGATACAAACATTATAAGCAACTTCCCAAATCCTCACAAATTGAAGCCAAATTATGGAGAAATGCGGAGAAAATACATTTCTCTCAAGCCACAAAAAACATCACTAAAAATTTGGTTCACACAATGGTGAAAATATCTCTCTATACAACAATCCAAAAACCCAAATTCTGAATATAGCAACCTCTAACAACCTTGAACAACATATCAGATCTACACAGGCATAGCATCAACACAGAAGAAATGTGGAGCACATCCCAGAGCACATTTTGAACTCTTGCACAACACTCTTTTCTCTATTTATCAAATTTTCTCAAAAGCACTTGGAAACCAAGGACCAAAAACATCATCTCAACTCATTACTTCATTCCAACTCTCTTCAAACACTACAACATAAAGACAGCTCCATGTACTCACAATACTTCCTCAATATCTCAACTACACATGCACAACTTGCTTTCCTATTTTTTCACAATTGTCTCAATATCCTCGACATCTTCATCATGCAACAATCTTCCCTAACACATAGTTGACATCAATGAAAACACAAGTCAGTAGACATCTTGTTGACATCAATGAAAAAAATTCATACTTGCAACAATCTATGCCTACGCTCTTGAGTACTTTCATTTATTTTTGCATGAGTTTCAAGTTGTGATGGGGTAGGAGAAATTTTATCAACCATTGGTCTCTTTTATTCCCTTAAGGGAGGAACTGAAGGAACCACTGAGGGTTTGGAAACCACTATCTCTTTTGGTCTATAGACTTGTTTTATCTTTGGAGGCACAAAAGGGATCAATTTATTATCTCTTGTTCTTTTTTAGGAGATAGGTGGTGGAACTGTGGTGTAATTATCTTGGTTATTCAAAAGGGATTTTGGTTCAATCATAGGTTCATCAATGGTAGGTTGGAGAGAAGGAACAACCATGAAATGATCAGACTCTAGAATATTACTAAGAGATAATTCTTCTATGAGCTTTGCATTGAACTTTTGATATGACTTGAAAAATAAATCTTCACAAGGCTTTATAGGTTCCATAGGTCTAGGCCAAAAGACATCCAATCAAAAATCCCCACAAGAAGCCAAAGGATTAAATCCACTATGGTGCACTGTAAATATCTCATTTTCAAAGGGAAACTTTATAGACTTGTGAATAACCAATGGGATAGAATTCATGGAGTGTAGTCATGGATAGCCTAGCTTTAAACGAAATTGGTTCAACGTCGGGATGATGGGTAATGACACATCTAATTGTTTTGGTCCAATTTTTAATGGAAGAGTGATCTAACCTATCATAGGGCAAGTAAAACCATTGTGTTTTTATCCATGCTTTCGATTATTCATAAGAATATTGATAAAGTTTATGCACAAACAAGAATTATTCAATGATCACATTCTCTATACACACAAGACCAATAAGTATTCCGATTGTGGGCTTATCATTAACACATATGGCGATATAGAGAGGACCATCAAGTACATGTATAAAAGCATCAATATTTGTGAAAGAAATGTCAAGTAACAAAGTGGTTTGGCCCTTACGAGGTTGAATATCTATGAAACTGACCATATCTTGTAGTCCATCTTCTTTATCATTGTAATTATGATGTTCACCATTAGTTGTTTCAACATTCATCACATCATTCTTAACATTAGTGGCTCAAACATAGTTTTTTGAATGATTTGACATTGGGTTGGTGAAGATTTGCAAGTTTTTGTTAGGTGGAGCAATTGACTGATTACCTTTTTCATTAACACTACCCAACTGGGTATAATTAGAATTGATGAGATCTTGTACTTGATGTTTAAGATGCATGCATTATTCTATTTCATTTCCACTTTGCCGATGATATTGGTAAAAGACATTTGGGTTGTAATTTGAAGGTAAGGGTTTAGTTGTGTATATGGGTTTGACGGGAGGTAAATGAATTAGATTCTTATTCATAAGTTGTAACATGATCAAATGGAAGGAATCAGGTAATGGTGTAAATTGTCTATCCCTAGGTCAAAATTGGTAAGGGGTAGAACTTATGGTAACAACTTGAGGTTCAACATGGTTTGTTTGAGATGGATTTATCTTTGAAAAACTCTTGTTTTGTTTCTTAAATTGTTGATAATTTTTTTGATGTGTGGGCTCAAACTTCTCAATATGTTTAGATGAAGATGCCTCGTACTTATTACTTGAATTTTGATAATCACGAAGTGTCATGCACAAACTTATAAACGATGGAAACTTTTGCAATAGAAATTTTTCTCTTATATTTTCTTGTAAGTTGTCAATGATCATTCTTTGGATTTCCACATCAAGAAAACTGATATTAACTTGTGATAGTACCAACTGATAGTAGCAAATGGAATCTATGACTTTTTCACCTTGTGTTTGTTTGCATCACATTAAATCAATTATATTGATCTTGGGACCAATTTAAACTTGGAAATGGTTGAGGGAATCATCAACAAGCTCATTAAATGAGTGAATTGAGTTATTTGGTAATGAACAAAGCCACTCCAAGGCAATGCCTTTTAATGACCTAGTAAAAAGCTTAGCCAAGAGCTTATCTTGAAAAATGAAGTCACTACATAAGGCTATGTATGCTAATATATGGTTGCTAGGGTATCCTTTACCATTGTATTTCTCAAAGCGTGGTATCTCTATATTTTGTGGTATTTGTGCTTTCAATATCTCCAATGAAAATTGGTCTCTCTTGACATATTATGATGGTTTTCCATTTTGAGTTTAGTCAAATGTCAATATTTGTTGTTGAAGGGATGTTACATTTTTCAGGAGTTGGTTAATAATGAAATCATTACTTGCGGTGTTTTGGGAATGGGGAAAATATGGTGGAAGTGTGTATGTGTCAGGTAGACTACTATATTTCAAGTTTGTGAGGGATGATGGATATGGAGATATAATGATTGACTTCACAAAACTATAAGTATTCCTAGTGGAAATACCCAAGGTTGGAACTATATTGTTGATTGGTTGCATCATTGTGGTAATAGTTGGGTTTATATATGTGGAAATAGAGGTTATAGTTGTAGGGAGAGAAAATTGACTTCCTCATTGACTTTGGGTATAACCCAAAGCTTGAGCACAACTAGCTATTATAGGTACATGATTGTATATGATGTGGAGTAGACTACACACTATCTCTAATCCTTGATCATTATCAAGCATTTTCCTCATGTCATCTATGATAGGAAGTGCTTTTCCACTGATATATTTTGTGCTCACATAGTCTTAATTTTTTTCTAAGGCTTTATCTAATTGTTTTAGTTTGTCTTGAGGAACATGAGTTACTATGGTTTCAACATTAGTGACAATAGTTGATGGTAAGGTCATGGGAATTTTGGCATTAGGGATAGAATTCAAAATGTCTTGAGTATTGACAACACTTGGCATGGAAGGGTTAGAGAACTCAAGATCCACAACAATTGTACTAGCAGCACGAGATGCCATGAGTCTCAAACTATGTCTCACTAAAGTATTAGAAATATGACACTAGGTTGTGAAACTCATGCAAGTTTCACAACACCAAAAGTGCACCCAAAATGAACATCAAACTGCTAAATAAGGGAAGAAAACACACAAAAATAGAAAGCAACAAGCAGAAGCAAGTAGGAACCACAACAATAGAGGTCTCATAAAAAATTTGTTTGGCTAAGACAAGAAGGACAAGGTCGCCCAAGGGCGTTTGAGTCCTGGTCAAGGGTTCTAAAAGTTTGAAGTTTTTCTATAGACCACATTGTTTAAGGATTCTAATTCTACTTGTAGACAGTTGAAACAATAAATAATTTCCTAAAATTTGCTTAATGTATCCCAATTTGATGCAAAATTCAAGTATGCAATGATGTTGAAGATTTTTGAAAAAAATTGAATTGAATTTTTAGATATGAAATGTAATAATTTACTAATTATAATATGTAGAGACCTGAAAATGATGATTTTTTATGCAAATTTTGATTCTAAACAATGTATTTTATTTCACCTTTATGAACTAGATGCAAAATGCCTAAAAACATGCAATTACTAATTCCAACATAGGGATATGAAAGTATAGTGAATTTGAGAAGAAAAAGACAACATAGTGTGAAAAAACTTGTTTAAGCACCTGTATAAGGACTAGATCACCCAATGGCAACTGGGTCTTTCAACAGGGTTCTAAAAACTCAAAATCTGAATGTTTAGAGTGATATTTAAGGTTTGTTCCTATCTATAAACAGGTTTTACAATGACTATTTTTCTAGAACTTTCCAATGAGATGCAAATGCAAATGTATGACAATTTTGGAACAAAATGACACTTTTTTTAATATGATTTTGAAATAAAAATCTGATCTAAATAACTAAAACACACTACAATGCAAGCTATGATGCAATATTTATGCGATATTTTTTTATTTTTATAATTTTGATGATGCAATATGTAACTCTAAATTGGAAATGTAAATTGCAATGATGCAAAAGCTAGATCTAGGGTTTGAAAGGACTACCAAATCATAAAGCTATGATGTCAAATGTTAGGTTCACCAAAATGAAACATAAAAAATGTGGGGTACCCTAAGACTAGTACTCATAACCTAGGGTACATTCCATCATTTCTAGGGTTTCATTAGGATGCAAATCAACAAGGTGCATAGATTGACTTTCAACCTCCAAGGTGAGTCAATCAGACCTAGATCTAATCCTTTTGAGTCTTAGGAACAATTTTGGTAATGATTTTAATTGATTTCCCTAATTAGATTGAATGACCTAATATGATAATTGCAATTTCTTGAAAGTAAATAGACTAAAATAGTAATTTGTAGGTGGATCTGGAAATTGTAAACTAATATGTACCTATCACCAAAACTTGGATTTGAGGGTTGTAGCAGGATTGGGTCACTCTTGGGTGACTAGGTCTATGATAGCAAGTCCTAAAATTATTTTTTCGGTCCTTTGGTGTTGGATCTAAGATTTTGTTTTCCGCTTGTCCCACTGCTAGAGTGTCATAAATCAATTCTGTAATTAATTTTTTGTGTCTTGACAAGTTTGATGATAACAAATGCAACAATGGAGAATTTTTCCTTCAGAATCTCTCCAATCCTTTTCAAACATATAACCTACACATTCACAAAGAGAAATTTTTGTGCCATATAGGGGCTTTCCTCAGTCAAACCTTGTGTAAGTGTTCCCACTTCCACAATGGCAATGTCAATGATAAAACCTTAATGGAAAGGAAGGAAATGATGAATGAACAAAATGTTGCAACTCACCAAACTTCAATGGCTTCCTTGAAGGATTGAATTCATACACATCTCTTCAAGGATTTGGATCTTGCTTGATAGATTTTCTTCAATGCTTGAATGCTTGGATGCTTGGAGACCTACAACAATGTTAGCCTTCACAAGACAACAATATGAACACATATAAACTTTGACATGATGTTGGATCTTGAATTGTTGTAATAATGACTAATAATGTTGCTCTTCAATTCTATTGACAATAACTCTTGATCATAAGTCCTTCAAATTGTGTTTTAGTTTCAAATGATCAAAAGACTAGGTAGTTATAGGTGTTTATCCAATTTCCCAGAAATTAGATTCCAAAAGCTAAAACTTCATATTTAAATTTTGAATATTAAAATACTGCCAACAACATATTCAAATTTGGGTCCTAGCTAAGAAGGGGGACCCAATCTCTGATGCAGGAGCATCCAGGGCCAAGAATATTATTGCATCATTTTCTATGTTGTTTGATCAAATAAGGGAAAACAAGTTCTATCGGTGGGACACCAATGTATTGGTAAGAGTAAGGAGTAAGGAGAGATTTATTAGAGTGACAATGCATGATCGGTGAAAGAATGGGAGATTTCTCTTCGACAGGTCAATGATCATCTTATCGATGAGACATTGATGTATCGGCAGGAGTCTGGGAGAAGTATCTTCAATGGAGCAATAAGGAGTGTGGAAATGTTATCAACGAGACTGGATAAATGGTAATCCACATCCTTGTTGTGGATTACAGAGTAGTGACATGGCAATGAAATGGACATGTGACATCATCAGGGGTTTTCATCAATGTGACTGATGGTCGTTGGTGATATCTATTTGGATGTCTCTTTGATAGTTTGATATGTGCTTGATCAGAGAGAGAGATTCAGATCGAAGGGAGTTTCATGATTGTCTCTTCAACAATCTGATGACCTTCCCATCAGTGAGGCAGAGTGGTGTCACTAGGACCTTGAAGAAAGTCTCTTCGATGGGGCGATGGTGGACTCAGTAGCATGAGCGGTATGATATGTGTGGTGGTCAACAACGATGGATGGCGACACTTGGAAAAACAAGATTAGATGAATTCCACATCGTTGTTGTGGAATCCATCTCCATTGGCTGACTTGATGAAGCTATTGATAACGAGGTAACAACATTGTGCTACTACGACATGAGAGAAGAAAGAATGCCAAGGCCGACATGATGAAGGAACACAGTATAAAGAGATAGTGAGAGATAGAGAAGAGGGAGATTGGTAAGAATGGAGAGATGACCAAAATGAAGAAGAGTACAGAGTGTGGTGTGATGTAAAACAAAATATTTCTCTATAATTGAGGACCTCTGCATGTATTCAGAATATGTTTCAAATAAATGAAAAGAGAGTTGTTTTTGTAAATCTGTGTTGTGCCATATTTTGTGTTGGTTGCGAGATTGTGACAACCTAATAAGGCCCTCTAGTCATGACTTCACCAATCTCCCAAGGAAAAATGGGGTCTTGGCTCAAATTTCTAGGTCACTCAAAGTTGGGGACAAATTAGTGATTGGATGCATTTTTTCAATACTTATCCTCCAAAAAATAATAAAAATTAGGCTTTGGAATGCATAATTTGACAAATTAGAAGCTTAATTAAGTCCAATAAATTAAGGGGCCTAAACATAGTCTGAAATTGTAAAGGTATACAATTTTCTACGCTACATCTACATCTTAGACTATTTAGTTATTTGAGCTCCTTTGGTAACTATAATTTTTTCTTTATTGTAACTCTTCCTCTTTGGTTGAAACTCCTCTTCAAGAAGTATTTAAATTTCACATTGTTCTCTTAATTTTTGTATAGCAATATTACAAATGCTCATTCATTTTTCTATTTGCAAGCTCTTTACTTCTATCTCTTGTTGGGTTTCTAATGAATTTGTGTTTGCAATATTTTTCATATGTTTTCAATGTTATATTTTATTGTTTGTTATAATATGGTATTCTTTTATTGGCTATGAAGAAAATCACCTTCTTTATCTTATCTCTTTGTTTTCAAGATCCTTGTAGCTCTCTCTTGAGGTATAAACTATTGTACTTGTAGTTTTTCTTGATCATTTGTAACATTTTCATGTCACTACATTTATTCTAATCATTTCATTTCCATTGGTAATATTGCTAACACATTTCTTTAAATTCTCTTATTTTCTATGCACACTAGGGTAGTAATATAGACATTCATTACATTCTTATACTCAATATCTCCAATGTTGTTCTCAGGCATAGATACATGTAGGTTAAGACACAGAGTCAAATCCATTATATTTATATAGTTTGGTTCTTTGTAGAGGTTGAAAGGCTATATTAGGGACCTCACCACATTGGAAAGCTCCCAAGTAGTCACACCCTTTCCCCTTGTTTCAACTATAGGTGTTCTTGGTGTCTCTCTTGCAAAAGGTTTCATATTTCTTCTCCCTCAATATATATTTATCGGTTCTTTTAACTTAGCTTGTATATAATTTCCTTTATCTCAAAAATAAAGATTAATTCATCATTTTTCTATTTTCTTGTTATTAGCTTCCACCACTAGCTATATGTGTATTGTTCATTTTCTATTATCCTTCATTTCTTGGACATAATTAGTGTCTTTAAGTATAGAGGACCATGACACAATTGCATGATATCAAAATTATGTTTTCATCTAGAAAATATATTGGCATCTATATATTAACCTCTTTTTGAGTTATTTTCTAAATTATTGTTTAGTCCAAGTTCTCACATCTCAACTTATTTTTCAACTTTTGTTTCTATGCCCTTAGTTTTTTCTTATTTTAAAAGTAAAAACATAGTATTTTCATCTTGTAAATGAATGTAACTTATACTTAGGTGAAGTTCATTTTGATAGGACAAAACATTCTACTTAATTATGTATTTTGAGCTACATTTCTATGTTTTCAATCTTATTAAAGAGTTAGGTAGTTGAATCTTTAAAGAAGCAATTGACACCTATTTCATTTTGGTAAACCTAATATTTTTTATTTTTCTCAAAAATATTCTTTCATATATGTATATGCTTGCAGGTAATAAAATATATGTATATGTATATATGTGTAGATATATACATATTTGTATGTATATACATATATGTGTTTACATACATATGTATGTATGTATATATATGTATATAGATATACATACATGTATATATCTATGTATGTCTATGCATATATGTAATTAATATTTTTTTTATTCAATATAATTTAAAAAAAGGAGATCATAATTATCAGACTTTACAATGATATCATCATAGACTGGGATTTAATTCTAACTTTTTGTATACCCCTCAAGGTTTCTATTTCCTATCTAGTTGTTGATTTTGTTACAAAAAGGAACATATACAAGTATTACTTTTCCTAAAAAAGGATCAAGTATAACTTTGAATATATAATCAGATCTGTTGTAATAGAATTATTAGTCCCTTTTTTCTTTGGCTACATTCTTGGCTTGTTTTGTTGGTTTCTCCCTCATGAAGTCACCCAGGTCTATTTTTTTAGTACCTTTGTAGTAGAGCCACTGATTCGCATATGCCACCTCTCATTTGGTTATCTTGACTTTGCCATTCTCCATCAGTTTTTTGAATTTATCTTTAACCACTTGAATTGTTATGATACATGCATGTAAACATTTTGAATGGTGAGTCTTCTATAAGACTCGGTAAGAGCCCTCCTAATGCCTTGGAATTTCTCACTATTCCTAGTTTTCCAAATGTACCATAAAATTTTTGTAGAGAGGACCAACCAGAAATGATTATTTATTTTCCCTATTCCTTCTACTTTCCCCATTAGAATTTCCTTTTTTTCTTTTTTCTTTCAAATCACCCTAACCCTTTGAATCTATTTGAAACAAATTCCAAACTTCTTTTGCAAATAAACAGTCAAAGAAAATATGCATAATAGTTTCAGAGTTTTTACAAATATCACAAACATTTGGGTTATTTTTTGAGTCAACATTTAGAAGTCTCTGCAAGATCAGCATCCATCTGAAACCTAATTTTTTAGGTTCTAAGACATTGTTCTAGATATGATAGAAAAAATTATCCCACTATTTTTGGTTAAGATTCATGTTTTATCCTTTGTTCAAGATCTCAGAAAGATCTAGGGTATCATCTAACATCCTGTAAATATCATTTTCTTTTATTCCTGCAGATTAAACTTATCAGCAACTTTAATAGATTCCAAAATCAGAATATGTTTTTTGATCAAGTCATCAATCCTTTTTAGAGTTTGACGGATATCAAAGTCATGTTTGAGTGAGTACAACCATAAGAGTTGCCTAATTTTCTTTTGGATTTCCTCCATCTGATAGCTACTAAAGAGCCAAATAGATGCATAGTATATATTGTAAGATGACAATATTTTCTAGCAAACTTGGGTTCTTCCAACTATTGAGAGGTATTGTTTATTCCAATAATTTAGTTTCTTATCTATTTTGTCTTTCACCCAGCCCCACATATCTCTTAGATTGAGGCTTACCACAAACGGTATCCCTGGATACCTTACAATTTTGTTTGGGCCTCCCCATTGGATCTCATACTCTCCAAACCAATCTAGTTGGGAGTCATTCCAACTTAGCATGGTAGATTTTACTTTTGATATTTTTTATCTTGCAGCTTTGCTAAAGAATATCAGTTTCTCCATTAGGTTACCAAAATTTTCTTTTTCCATGCTAATGAAGAGGGCAGTGTCATCTACAAATTGTAAATTGATTAATTCATCCTTATTTGGAAGTGATGAAGCTTTTACCTTTAGGCTCAATGATGGGTCTCTTAGGATATAATATAGTGCATCTGCAACAATTACAAACAGTGAAGGAGCTAGAGGGAAACCTTTCCTTATAGATCTTTGAAATTCAAATTCCTCTATCAATGTCCCATTTAATTCAATCTGGGTAGTTACATTCTTTAATAGGGATTTAATCATTTGAAAAATCCTCTCTAAGAAGCCAAATGCTTCTAGGACTATCATTATGAAGTGCCATTCAACTCTTTCATAGTCCTCCTCAAAGTCAACTATCAACCTTCCTATGTTTTTGTTGGATGTTTTTGCCTGCTCCATTGCTTCCTAGCTTGTTAGAATGTTTTCAAGTATATACCTTCCTTTTATAAGGCTAGTTTGGGTATTGTTGATGATCTTTGGGAGGATTTTTGAGAGCCTCAGGGAAATACCTTTTGCAAAGATTTTATAGGATACATTCAAGAGTGTTATGGGCCTCCATTTTTTTAATAAGGCTATATCTCCTTTCTTGGGGATTAACTTAATAATCCCCAACATTTGGAAGTCTTTGCAAGATCAGCATCCATCTGAAACCCACTTTTTTAGGTTCTAAGACATTGTTCTAGATATGACAAAAAACTTTATCCAACTATTTTTGGGTAGGATTCATGTTCTATCCTTTGTTCAAGATCTCAAAAAGATCTAGGGTATCATCTAACATCCTGTAAATATCCTTTTCTTTTATTCCTATAGATTAAACTTATCAACAACTTTATTAGATTCCAAAATTTAAATATGTTTTTTGATCAAGTCATTAGTCCTTTTTAGAGTTTGAGAGATATCAAATCATGTTTGAGTGAGTCCCACTCTTTTAATTGGTTATTTTTGGCTTTGTTTTGGAATTGAGAGATTCATTTTCTATTCCAAACCTTTGTTGAGCACCCTTGTAGAAGTGTCAGGGGCTTAAATTTTTGTGGAAGGAATTCCACCAAATGGAAAATTTTGTTTAGGTCTTCTTATAATTGGCATTTATTTAGTATAACATATTTACAAATTTTCCATGTTTTCCAAATGCTCTTAAATACATTGGAGCCAACTAGGGACGTTGTGAATTTACCAAAGACTAGGTCACAAAGAGGCATGCTCTTCCAAGATTTGGCTTGTTTCAGTACAACTCTTCCTATATTGTTGATGATTAGTACTTTCCATGGCCCATTACCTTTATGGGCCTTACATATATGTTTTTCTGCCAATGCTATCCCTTGTTTTAGATCTTTTAGTCCTCGGCCACCTTTTTTTTTTCCATGCAACATGAATCCCATTTGATTGCATGTTTTTTCCTTTTTCCTTTACCATCCAACCATAAGAATTGCCTAATTTTCTTTTGGATTTCGTCCATATGATAGCTACTAAAGAGCCAAATAGATGCATAGTATATATTGTAAGATGACAATATTTTCTAGCAAACTTGGGTTCTTCCAACTATTGAGAGGTATTGTTTATTCCAATAATTTAGCTTCTTATCTATTTTTCTTTTCACCTAGCCCCACATATCTCTTAGATTGAGGCTTACCAAAAATGGTATCCCTGGATACCTTACAATTTTGTTTGGGCCTCCCCATTGGATCTCATACTCTCCAAACCAATCTAGTTGGGAGTCATTCCAACTTAGCATGGTAGATTTTACTTTTGATATTTTTTATCTTGCAGCTTTGCCAAAGAATCTCAGCTTCTCCATTAGGTTACCAAAATTTTCTTTTTCCATGCTAATGAAGAGGGAAATGTCATTTGCAAATTGTAAATTGATTAATTCATCCTTATTTGGAAGTGATAACCCTTTTACCTTTAGGCTCAATGATGGGTCTCTTAGGATATAATATAGTGCATCTGCAACAATTACAAACAGTGAAGGAACTAGAGGGAAACCTTGCTTATATATCTCTGTAATTCAAATTCCTCTGTCAATGTCCCATTTATTTCAATCTAAGCAGTTACATTCTTTAATAGGGATTTAATCATTTGGAAAATCCTCTTTGAGAAGTGAAATGCTTCTAAGACTATCATTATGAAGGGTCATTCAACTCTTTCATAGGCCTCCTCAAAGTCAACTAGCAACATTCATATGTTTGTGTTGGATTTTTTTGCCCACTCCATTGCTTCCTAGCTTGTTAGAATGTTTTCAAGTATACAACTTCTTTTTATAAAGCCAATTTGGGTATTGTTGATGATCTTTGGGAGGATTTATGAGAGCCTAAAGGCAATAGCTTTTGCAAAGATTTTATAGGATACATTCAAGAGTATTATGGGCCTCCAATTTTTTAATAAGGCTCTATCTCCTTCCTTGGGGATTAACTTAATAATCACCTTGTCAATAGATTTACCTAGAGAGCCAACTTTTGTAGCCTCTTTATAAACTTTAAGGAGATCATCACTTATCCACTCTATATTCTTTTCTTAGAACTTTATAGGCATGCCATCTACACTTAGAGATTTATCATTGTTTATGGCTAGAATAGCTCTTTTAATCTCCTCTTTTGATATTTTCTTATTCATATCCTCAATATCCTAATTTGAAACCTTTGCAGGGATCAACTTATTCCATTCGTCCCTTGCTTTTATGTTGTGGGGGTTGTTGCATTCATAGGTAAATAGGTCTTTGTAGAATTGAAAGAAACTCTTTTGGATTTCCTTGCGGTCTTTTATGAGACCTCCTTGTTTCTAGACCGAGTTGATCTTTTCTTTTGATTCCTTATCCTTTAGCATTCTGAAGAAAAATTTAGAACTTGTGTCACCATGTGCAATCCAATTTAGTCGTGCTCTCTTCTTTATCCCTTGATCTTTGTGATTTTAAATTTTTCTTAGCTCCCCTTTAATGGTTATCAGATCCTTTTTTAATTCTAGGTTCATGGGGTCCTCTTGAATCATTCCTTCAACTTTCAAAAGATTTTTTGGTAGTGTGTTTTCTTTTTTTTCTCAATTCTTTCACTTTTTGTTCCCCAATTGTCTAGAAACCTTTTTGTCAGGCCTCTATGTTGGCATTCCATCTTTTTATGCATGAGACATTCTTATCCATCCATTTGTTAAACTCTTTGAGTGTGAAAACTGCATCATTGCAATCCTCATTGTTTAGGAGACTTGTGTTCTACAATAAATTTTTATCCTTCTTTAATGCATTAGGTTGATCCTTCTCTAATAAGAATTTTAGTATAATCGGGTGGTGGTCTGAGAGTGTCCATGGATATACCTTCACTCTACAATTTATACCCTCTACTTGTTCAAATTGAAAGGCCTCTTTATGTGCATAAAATTTGTCCAATCTGCAATATATTCACTAGTAGAATTTGACAAATAAATGACTATGTGACTAAAACTTTGAGTCACAACAACTAAAGATGACTAAATTCTACACATTTTTTGCAACACAACTATAAATGACTAAATAAATGACTAATTTGATCTTCAAGTAAAAAACACAACTAAATAATTAGTCACACAAATAAAAATGACTAAACAATTAGTCACACATAAAAATTAGACAATATGATATTAAATGGATATTAAAAGAAATATTTTGGATTGAGGAATTAATATATATTATATTATATTATATATATATAATATAATATAATATAATATAATATTATATTATATTATATTATATTATATTATATAATATTATATATATTATATTATATAATATTATAATATAATATATATATATATGTTATATTATATAATATATTATATTATATTATATTATATTATATTATATTATATTATATCATATTATATTATATTATATCATATAATATTATATTATATTATATCATATTATATTATATATTATATAATATTATATCATATATATTATATAATATTATATCATATTATATTATATTATATTATATTGTATTATATCATATTATATTATATTATATTGTATTATATCATATTATATTATATTATATTATATTATATTATAATATAATATTATATATAATATTGTAATAAAATATTATAATATAATATTATATTATATTATATAATATTATGTATAATATTATATTATATTATATGTCTTGTATATAATACATTATGTAATGTTATAATATAATATTGTAATATAAATATTATAATATAATATTATAATATAATATTATAATATAAATATAATATAATATAATATAATATAATAATATAATATAATATAATATAATATTATAATATATATATATATATATAATATTATATAATATAATTATTAATATTGTAATATATATTATATAATATATATTATATTATATAATATTGTAATATAATATTATAATATTATATTATATTATATTATATAATATTATATATAATATTATATAATATATATATAATATAATATTATATTATATTATATAATATTATAATATAATATAATATAATATAATATTTATATTATATAATATAATATTATAATATAATATAATATAATATAATATAATATATATATAATATAATATAATTATAATATATAATATAATATAATATTATATAATATTATAATATAATATAATATTATAATATAATATTATATTATATTATATATATCATATTATATATATTATATTATATTATATATATAATCATATTATAATTAATATAATATAATATTATATCATATTATATTATATATATATATCATATTATATTATATTATATTATATCATATTATATTATATTATATTATATCATATTATATTATATTATATTATATTATATTATATTATATTATGTATAATATTATATAATATAGTATATATTATATTATATTATATTATAATATATTATATGTATATTATAATATATTATATTAAATATAATATTATATTGTATTTATATATGTATTATATTGCCTGTATTATAATATTGAATTATACAATATTATAATATTAGATATAATATAATATATTATACAATATTCTAATATTAGATATAATATTATAATATTAGATAATATTATAATATTAGTATAATATTATATTACATATATAATATTATAATATTGTATTATATAATATTATAATATTGTATTATATAATAATATAATATTATATAATATTATATTATTATATAATATAAAGTATAATATTATATTATTATATAATATTATATAATATTATATTATATTATATTATATAATATTATATAATATTATATTATATTATATTATATAATATTATATTATATTATATTATATAATATTATATAATATTATATTATATAATATTATATAATATTATATAATATTATATTATATAATATTTATAATATTATATTATATAATATTATATAATATTATATTTTTTATGAATTGTGCATTGCTATAGAATTGGAAGAACATAAAACTCCCCTTTCCAAGTAGTTTGTTGAAACCAAAATCAGAGAATTGGAATAGGAAGGAAGCCAAATGGAGAGCCCCACAAGAAGATTATGTAAAGTTGAATTTTGATGGAGCTTCGAAAGGTAACCCTGGACAATCAAGAGCAGTGATCTATTTGTGGAATTATCAGGGTAAGGTATTACTTGTATGTTCAAAATATCTTCATAAAGGATCTAATAATTTAGTTGAAGCCAAAGCGTTACTTTTAGGACTGGAGTTGGCACTTCAGCAAGGTATTGATAATATCCATATTGAAGGTGATTCTTTATTGATCATCAATGCGTGCAAAGAGTCCTTCAAAGAGTTTGGGATATTCTAGATAAATTTAAAAACTTTGTGATATCACATACCTTCCGTGAAGGTAATATGCTAGCAGATTTGCTAGCCAATATGGGTACCACAAAGCAAGAAATAATTAGTCTTGTTGACTCATCTTTGATTGACAATTTTTCTCACATTGTTGAGATAATTCAGCGGGATACTCTTCATATTCAATAAAGACCAATCCCAATCTAGCAATAAAGTATTATATTCTATTAAATTAGAAGACACTTTTAGCAGGGTATATCTAAAATGGCTTTTGAGCAGGATATGTTAAACACTTTCCTTGTGCACAATATGCAAAAATTAGTATATTCGATATTCTATGGCATTCCTCACCATGATTATACCTTGGGATTCAAATATTATCAGTACAAGATAATGATGTTGATTGTTAATTTGAGGTACGTGTTATACTTCCAATGGAACTACATGGTTATCGTCATACACTCTAAATCTGCCTTTAGCGATATATAATTCTAAGGTGATGGGACAGGTTCCTCTAAGGATTGGCCAAAAATGTTTTTACCACCTCACCAGTGAATTTTGGAGCATTGTATGATAGTGCTCATATGGTACTCTTCGTGGGGAATGTACCTCACATTTAATTTTGCAGTAGTTTATCCTCTTTGCACAATTCGGCATATTTGAATTGATCTTGCATCATTAAACACCCGTCCAAAAAAGGTGTGAAGGACTATAGCTTTTAAATGCTTTTTACACTTCTTTTTGTCATCGAAAATTTTCTTTGGCAAAGCATAGTTGAAGTTCCAATTCTGCAAATTTATGTAATCGTGGTGCCGCCATGGCTCTTCGACCATGGAACTTGAGGATTTGCTACCTAGTCCAACACTAGGAATGGTCTTTTGAATCCAACCTCTCACAGGGGGATATGAGCCTCATTTTCAAGATGAACTCATTGCATGTGGAGGATTCAATTCAGGCAATTCTAGGTAAGGAAATAACCAAACCAAGGGCAAGAAGGCTCATGTTCCCTTCGCAAGTTCTTTCGGTTTTTCTTTCGAATACTATGGATTTACTCTAGTCTTTGAGGGAATTAGAATCAATTGTAGCAAAATTTGTGAATCCCCAATTTATTGAAAAGAAAAATCTACTGTATGTTGTTCAAAGCTATAATTTGTTTAGTGGAGAGGGATATATTGGTGGTCTATTCCCGCGTGAATATGTTAAGGAAAGATATGGCTATGAGGAAGTTTTTGAAGCCATCTGGTCAAGAGTTGAAATCAAAAATGAATATGTTTTGATGTCTTCCCTAAAACAGCATGGCAAAAGGTTTAGCAAAACATTGGAATATGAAATCAAGGAAAATTTTGATGCCATTTTATTCCTGCGGGACTATATGCAAAAACTATTTTTTAGCTGTATTGCAGGGAGAAAAGTATTAAGAAGTGAGGAATCAAATACCCATCTTCAGACATTTCATGGCACCTTGCATGCAGGAATTTACATTATACCTGACCAGGGTTTGATGCATCCCGGCCAGCTCAGCATTATGGCTCAAACTAAAGATGAAGTAGCTCAGTTCACTGGTTACGACTTCTTTGCAAATGAAATGGCGGGTGTGAAGAATGTACAAGCAAAACCACATGACAGGAATTCGACATGCGATGAATGAATGGAAGAATAGCCAAAGTTTTTGTCAGTCAAAATTTTGTTTTTTCTAGTTGAGGCTTGTTATGCGTCCTTTGCCTCATTTTGCCTTAGCCATGTATCTCTCAAGTAATTTAAATTTTATAAGGTGGTAGTATTGTAGATATTTTTTTGATAATCTGCATACTGTCCCTATGGCATGGGGAAAATTTTGTAATGTCCCTATGACATGGGGAAAATTTGTAATCCTAGTAATAATACAAGTCAAACTATAAAAGATTTTGGGCTATAACCGGAGGTTTTCTTCCTAGTTCTTTCCTGTCGGTATGCCCTTTGAACTAGGTATATGTACATATTTAATACATATATTAATATAATATTGTGGCCCACCACTTTTATCAAAATATATATATATATATTATAATATTATATAATATAATATAATAATATTATATTATATAATATTATAATATTATACTATATTATATTATAATATTATACTATATTATATTATAATATAATATAATATATTATAATATAATATAATATAATATTATAATATAATATAAGCAAGAGATTTATGCAATAAGTGGGAGATTCCATTTTGAAATTTTTTTTAGCAACAAAAAGAAAAGCTCTAATCGCTATCAGATCTTGCCCTAATTTCATTTTAAGAAACATACTCTAAAACTCTTTGTCCAAACATTATTTTCAGGCTACAAGTTGTCAAATTGGAGAAGTGAAAGAT
Organism: Sequoia sempervirens; assembly: GCA_007258455.2. Lineage (NCBI taxonomy): Eukaryota > Viridiplantae > Streptophyta > Pinopsida > Cupressales > Cupressaceae > Sequoia > Sequoia sempervirens. The sequence continues at coordinate 23,238 of VDFB02378096.1, forward strand.
TGCAACACGAAGGGATAGATTCAGTTGGAGGAGGGATGGAGGATGGACTGAGCCATCTTGTGGAACTCACTTTCTTGAATACCAGCGAAGAAGAGTTTGGAGGAGCAGCGACAAGTAGTGGCAATTTGATCCATCTTATTTGGAACCTCTCTCACTGTTTTCTTCCTTTGTTTTTTCTTAATTTTTGCAAAAAAATCTTTTTAAGGGCACTCTATGCTTCACTGGATCTTGGTCGAACTTTCATTTTAATAAACATATTCTAAAACCCTCGTCAAAACCTTATTTTCATGTTGCAGCTCCCCATATTGGAGAAGTGAAAGGTTAATACCAGCGAGGAAGAGTTTGGAGGATCCAAAACCAATAGTGGTGGGAAAGCAGCAAAAAATGACTGCATTATCGATTGCAAAAAATGGGTAAGAGATACTATAATGTAGAAACCTAAATGTGTTCACTATCGAATCTGTCCATAATTTCATTTTTTAAACATACTCTAAAACCCTCATCGAAAGCTTATTTTTCAGGTTGCAACTCACCAAAACGGAGAAGTGAAAGGTGAATACCAACGATGAAGAGTTTGGAGGAGCCAAGTGGTTATTTTTTGCAGGCACATGCATGAGTGCATGTATTACGAAGTATGGTGGGATGAAAAAGTTGTTGTTGATGCATGCAGGGGGTTGAGAAATTCAGATTCAAAACCCATGATGTTGGGCTAAGGCAACAGGGTTGATCTAGTGTTACAGTAGCTACAGTACGTGGGGACCTACCTAGGTAGGAGAAGACATGCAAACATTAACACTAAGAGAGTTAAAACAGTTAGAAGTATAGTTGAAACGTGGATTGAAACAAATTTGAACCAAAAGGGTGCAATTTAAGATATAAATATTAACACAACTATTACATACTATATGATATTTTAATATTATGCATTTCCTAAATATTTAGAAGGTTGCTGCAATAAAAATGAAGTAGAATTGACATAGTTCTTCCTTGGTATCTTGTTTTAGAAAAAACAGTTATTTAAGGAGGCACTTGATCTTGAGGAAGAGGTGAAATTTATTTTTACTTTTTAATTTATATTTATTCTTTTGAATTGAAGTTTATTTATTTGTTATTTTATTGTTTATCATTAGTTTTTAAGTTTATGTTATTGTAGGTATTATTAGTTTATAAAGGGAAAATTTTATTTTATTTTTATTTTTTTAAAATAAAACACCTTAAACTTTTTGCAAAGTTTGTCACTTGGGAAGATCATCCTTGTGAAATTCTTCACTCTGAAAGGGATAAGTCATTTTGAACCACATTTGAAATCTCTAACTCAGAATTTCTAGATAAAATTTCTAAGTCATTTTGATTGTGGACAGGTACAGAGCAAGGAGAAAATGCAAAACCAATGCCTTCTAGATGCATTTACAGCCCACCCCATGTGCAACAATGGCATCATTGAAGACATGCATTCACATTGATGGCTTTTTAGACTTAGTTTTTAGTTTCTTTCAATTTTAAAAGCATAATGAATCAACAGTTTGCATACTACGAAAGATTTTGTCTTCAAAACTCTATGTATAGAGTTCTTTGTAACATATTTTATATACAATTTGAATATACAAAGAGAATTATTTTCAATCCTTTGAGGAGATTTGTTGAATTTTTATGATTATTTTAGTTTATAAATGACTAAAATGACTACCATAACTAAATAAATGACTAAACAATGACTAAATAAATTACTACAATGACTAAAATGACTACAATGACTAAATAAGTGACTAAACAGTGATTAAATAAATGACTACCATGACTAAATAAAATGACTACCATGACTAAATAAATGAATTCCATGAATAAATAAACAATTACCATGACTGAATATACTACCAAATTGATCAATCAAAACAACCAATAAATGACTAAAAATGGTTTAGTCATAAATTTGGTCACATTACAAATAATTGGCAATAAACTACTAATGGTCATGTGACCAAGCTAATGGTCACATGACCAATTTTTAGTAGCTTTTTTAGTCATTTATTTCTATTTTTGTACTAGTGATTCTTTTGTTTCCTTTATGATAGTTGTACCATGTGAACTAAATGTTTCTTTTTTCTTTTTGTGAGCCCTCTATAGGATCAAAGAGTTTAATCTTGTTTTTCATTTTATACCAGAAGAACTTTTCATTTCCTTTCCACCCCATGTCACAGCCCCATGTTTTATCTTCCATATTCTCTATCATATTGAATTCACCCATATAATCCATGGCACATCTTGTAGATTGATTATCTAGTCCCTTAGTTCACATCTTTATCTATAATCATTTGAGGCATATATAGAGCATATACCAATTTTTTTATTTTTCAATTATGGCCCATGATGCTCTATTGCATGGTGAAGTTCCATGGGATTTTACCCATTGGACTAGAAGTTGGCAAGTAGGATTATAACCCCTCATTTTCCCTTCTCATGCTTTGTTACATAGTGAGAAGAATCCCTCCATATGAATTTGAGATTTGTTTCTAGATTAAAATTAACCACTTTGACCTCTTGCAATAAAACTGCATCTTTGTGCTTTTCTTGATTTAAGAACCTTCTTATATTGTACTTTCTAGCTGGTGATTCTAATCCCTTGATATTCCAAGAAATAAAATCAAAGGTCATCATAATCCATTTCTTGTGGACCTTCTTTTGAGTTCCTAAATCCTTTAAAGCATTTAGGAAGATTGAACTTTATTTTCTTATTCTTTTGATAAGGGACAAAGCCCTCCTTTTTTTTTTCTTTTTTTGTTTTATCCAATTGTTAACAAAGGAAGATTAAACTTTCTTATCTTATTCCTTTGATGAAAGGCAAGGCTTCTATGAAGGATGTTGTTTGGAAAGCTCCTCCTGGTAGTTGGGTGAAAGTAAAATTTAATGGAGCTGCAAAAGGTAATCTGGGACCTACTGGTTGTGGGGGAGTGTTACGTGACTCTAATGGTAGGTTTGTTTCTACGGTGGAACTCCCTTTGAGAACCTAGAAAAACCACTTTGCAGAAGCATCAGCTGCCTACCATGGTCTGAAACTTGCTTAGTCTAAAGGCTTTAGGAAGGTTTTGTTGAAGGTGACTCCTTAAATGCTATTAGTTGCCTTAAAAAGATTAGCCCTCCTTGTTGGTCTATTGTACCTATTATTATTGATGCATTGGCTATATTGAATACCTTTGAGCAATGTTTCATTTCTCACATTTATCATGAGGGTAATGGGCTAGTGGATAAGTTTGCAAACTTTGGGGTTCTTGAGCCTAAAATGTGCGATAGGACTAATCACCTCCCCATTGATATTCAATCTATTGTCAATCATGATATGCAAGCTATTTAGGGAGGGGGTTCCCTTCATGATTATTTTTAGTCACATGTTGATTCTCATGTAGAATTTCAAGTCGAAGTGTGATTTCTTTGAGAAGAGATCATTTCATTTTAATGATGTTGATGTCCAAAAAGATTTACATTTAAGGATAATGATGATTTCCAATCTTTTTGGTACTTCCACATGGATTGTGGGTGTTTTTAGAGCCTATTCCTTCTCAGGGTTTCTTCTCTTTTGTATCATTTGCAAATACTGAAGTTGTTGTGGCTCTACTCTGCATTCATCATGGGTGGCGAAAGGAATCGAACTAAGCCTATTTCCTATGACCTACCAAAAGCAACAAGAAGGTATGGGGTCTTCTGGAGGAGGGTGGCATAACTCCTTATATTGAAAGCATTGATGGCTTTGATCTAGTGGTTTCGTAGGCCTTCGTCAATGGTTGGAAAAATAGAATCCTTAGGCTGTTTGGCCTAGAATTTAGTTTTACTGAAGAATTGATTAGATGCATTACTAGTATGGCTATTAAGGGTAGGAAAGTATGCAAGGACAAAAAGGAGTCTAATTCTACCATGGTTTCCTTCAAGAGGAATGAAAGGGAGTAACTGTAGAAGGCTAAATGTGGTGGCTTTGATTGTAACTCCATAAAGCCCATTTGGGGTAATTTGGCTATTGAAATTATCAGGTATATTACTCTAGAAGGTCACTTTTATGTTCTTGTTGGTTATCATTTTTTGTTGTTAATACATTTTAGACATAAGAAGAGGGTATTGTTCCCCTAATATTTGTTGGCCTCCTTAAAGAATGGTATTGAAGACTTTAAGAGAAATCCCAAGAACCCCATTCTCAATGAGGGTTTAATTTTACTCATTATGGATTATGCCAAGTCCTTCTCCATTCTAGATGAATCCAAGAAAATAACTAAAATTCATCCTAAACAGTTGAAGTCTAGGTATGATACTGGGTGTAATACAGGTTCTACCTCTGAGGATTCTAAAGATGGGTTGGATGCCTCTATGGAGGTCCTCTTGGAGCCTCCTACGGATTTTGATCCAAAGCTTAAAAATAATGTCAAAAATTCTCATCACCCCTCTAAGTTGGATGGGTATATTATTGGTAGTGAAGAGGATGAGATTCCTAAATGTTTTGCTAAAACTCAAAAGGCTAAGAAAGGAAAATTCCTAACCCCTGCTATTAAGAAGTTGAAGGTGAAGGGTGAAGGCCTTACCTCTAGTAAGAAGAAGATGATTGAGGTTGATGAAGTAGGTGAGGAGGTTGAGTCCCCTATTTCAGACCAGAAGAGGAAGATGAGGCTACATGGAGGTAATAGTCTGAAGAAGGCAAAGGGTAAGGTGCATTCTAGTAGTAGAAAATTTAGGCCCCAGGAGGATGATGTTAGTGGTGATCCTGATGAGACTCCTAATGATGAGCCCCAGCGGTCTAGTGATGAAGGTCTTGAGGAGGATAAGGAGTTGGGTATTCTTGAGACTGTTGAGGTGGAGCAGTCTAAATGCAAAATTAAAGTTCCTGATGGTGGTTATAAAGGTAAAGAAGTTTTGCAGGAAGTGCAGGACACTTAGGATGCTCCTGAGGACAATTTGGTTAATGACAGGGATATTTTCAATTGCAATTGGGAAGATTTTCCAAATGTGTTGTGGATGGAAAAGGATGGCTTTATCATTTTCTTCAAAATTTTCAAATGGTTATTTAACGAGTTGAACCTTACCAATGTTAATGTTCGCTCTTTGGTTAAAAATGTTGGGCTTAATCGTAACCCCCAGGGGTCTTTTGTTTAGGAGAAAATGAACCAACTGTTTGATGTTATGAAGACACTTACTGATGAGATGCTAAAATTGAAAAAGGATTTTGAGTTTAAAATCTTATCCTTGGAAGATAAAATGTCAAGAGCCTATGATAACTTGGAAACTGTGGTTAAAGTCAGTAAGTCGACTCTCCATAATGAAGTTGATGGTCTCCAATTTCTCAATGAAAAGGCTAGGCTATGGAAAGGGCATTCTTTAGGTGTGATAAAAGATGTTGCTACTAGTTTGGTGGATCTCCCAAAGATCTAAAGTGGGGAGAAAGTGATAAGGGCTCCTATACCTATACGTGCAGCAAGACTAAGAATAATTTGGGGGTTTCTTTGAAGGAGGTTATTGAGGTTATGGAAATGCATGAGAAGATCATAGCTAGTGATTTGGAAGTTGCTGACATTTTAAAAAATCTATAACTACTTGTTGGTTTTGTCCTATTTTTTGGCTGGTTGTTCACTTGTTTTTTGTTGATGGGTGGCTACTTAGTTTTTTTTTATTATCTTTAAAAGCAGTGGTCTTTTTTGTAATGGTTTTTAGGGCCCCTTCAAAACTTGGTTTTCCTATAATCAAAAACAAAGGAGCCATCTCCTCTTTCATCTTGTGCATTTTCCTCATGTTGAAGATTGTTGTTCAAGCCTTCTTGGAGCTCATGCCTCTCTATGAATTTTTCTTTGCTTAAATTCTCATTATGCCCTGTTGGTTTCAATTTATCTAAAAATCTTTGGTTATCTTCCATTGCATGATGCTTTTCTAAGCCTTGATTTTGTTTCTCAAGTTGTTGCTTGCATCTAGTACAAGCCTCAACACTTTTGTTGCAAGACTCTACCTCAATAAAAGGATTTTTCCCTTATTTGGAGTCCTCATTTTTCTTTAGGAGTTCATTATTCTTTGAGAGATTCTTCAAGTCCATGGCTAGTCTATGGGTAGTCTTAGGCTTCCCCAGATCTATCGTTGACTAAGGAGAATCCTCAACATTTTTGTTTAACTTAATTGGTACATCAATAATCATAAATGATTCTTTTTTCTTTTCTTTTTCCAAGGTAGAAGTTTCATACTCTTTGTTCAAACTATCAAGTTGATGCCTCATAATCAGAATTTTCTATTCTACATTTTGGTTAAAATGATGTAGTTTTTTTCCTCTTTGTGTTTTTTGCATGCTATCTAGAGCATTTTCTCTAGTTCTTAATAAATTGTCTTCCTTATATTAGCTTGAGTATCTGCAGGAGCAAACTCGTCACTTATGTTATCATTAATTTCCATTCTAGATTTAGTACTATTTAAGATTTTGTTATTGTTTGCAATTTGTTGTTTAATATGGTTCATCACTATCTCTTGGGTGTTTTTCTTGTGCCCCACAATTTTGGTTATTTCCTTTATTAGGTTATTCTTATCTATTCATTGGTTCTCCATATTGGGTGAGGATAACACCGACTCCTTCAAGTTAGGGATTGAATTGTTCTCATCAGAGTCTCCTACCTTTTCAACATTAAAACTACTTTCATCCATAAATCTCCCCTTCCTCAAGAGTAATTCATTCTCCTTAGGGAGATAAATCAATGTCTATGTCAAAGAACCCTAAAGGGTTTGACTGAGAATTAGGGGATTCTTTATTTACATTTACAGGTTTTGGGATTTCCAACCCAGGATTTATCAAATTTGGGTGGGTTCTTCTTTACAGCTTTCACTACTCTCAATTCCCACATTTTATAAAACTTTTGAGTTATTATTCCCTTTGGTTTTGGGTTCTTCATGCCGAAATCTACTATTTTTTTCTTTGTTTTTGAGGATTGGAGTTTTTTTCCTCTTATGCCCCTCCTTTTTGTAGAAAAAGCATGTATTTACTTCCCCCTAGAGTTTGATTTTGCAGCTTAAGATGGAACTCTCTATTTATAATACAATTTCCTCAGGGATTTCCACCCTAGGAGTAATCAAGAGAAGTATTCTAGCATCCATATGGAGTATGATGCTTCTAGTTTCCTCAATTCAAATGGTTTTTTTGAACTGGGAAACTAATTGTGGAAAATCACCCATAATAATGGTGACAAATTCTTTAATGTTATCCATCTAAAGTATGAGAGGGCGAGAACCTCCTCATTTATCATGCTTAGGGACCAATCTATTTCCCTAGACACCAAATTCCTGATTGTCCATAATTCCTTATCTAATACTTTCTTTGACATTTCGCAATTCTTAAAAAGTACCAAAAATAAACCATTTTGTATCATTCTACAAAAGGTATGCTACAACCCTAATCTTTTATTCCATACATTAATAATCCAATCATCAAGAAATATTCACAGAGAGATTTTATTGCAATCTAGGGCAGCAAGAAATATTGCTAGATTCTTTAATATTTTTTCTTTAGTATATAGGGCTTTGACCATATCAACATTAGGAATGATGCAAATTTTCCTAGGGTTATTGGGAGGGTTCTTTCCTCTGCCTCCATTTTGTTGTTGGTCACCCTCGGGATTTCCATCATTACCCATTATAAATCTTGTTGTCATAGGGATAAAACTCCACTGGATTTCTACAACAATGTCTTTAAAATATTTCACAGTGTTATTTGAGGGCTCGTCGGGATTAACATTTAAATCCCCTTGCATATCATCTAGGGGTTTGCCCAAATTTGACCCACTAAACTTCATTGAATGCCCCTGTACATGGCTGGCACAAAGAAATCGACTAGAGAGTATGGTAGTATGATTAACCATCGAGGCCAAAAAGGGTCGAGGGCTTTGTAATTATTTCACAGAGCATAAAACTTAATGATAAACAAAAACAACATGCAAAGTAATGAAAGCTAGACAAAGAGTGAGGGCCAAGTATTAATGAATTTTTATGTATTTTTTTTGTTCTCATACACTTTAGGTGGAATTTTGAATGAGATTTAGAAATATATTTTTGTTAAGGAAAAAGCTATGAGGATAAGGGATATGATAATAAAAGGAAGAAAAGTCAAGTTTTGAGAATGTGGGAATTAATATAAAGAAAAGAAAGTGAAGATATAGGATGGAAAACAAGGATAAAAGAGATTCAGAGAGGAATATGTGTAAGGATACATGAGTTAGAGAAGGAGGAGGCTTCCAATCCCTTAGGTAGTCTATGTTTTTATCTTTTATGCAAGTCTATAAGCTAACCAAAAATTGGGAAGGTAATCTATTTTTTTTTGTTTGTGTAATCCCATCATTGTATGTAAACAAGATTTCATTATTTTATTAATGAAAAGGAAACTCTATTCATTCTAAAGATGTTTTCTATGTGTTGATATCCATATTTTTGGTATGCTTCTTTTACCAATACTATTTTATTGCAAAATAGGTTATCCTATCATGTTCTTAAGTTGTTTCTCAAGTGGATTAATATAGGGCTGCACATAGGTGTATCTTTGTGTGTGGGTTCTTTTATTTTACCATAACTAAATCCAAGTGGGAGTACATTAAGGTTATGTTATATAAATCCATAATTCCCTCTAGATAAGGACATTCATTTTTGTGTGCTACATTGATTAGTTTTAGCAACATAGCTCACAACATTTAACAACTTAGAAGAGTGTAGTGGACTAGGTTTTTGGTGCTACAAGTTGTATATTACCATCAATGTTGTATCAAAATTTACACTATAGCTCTAGGAAAGAGAGTATTACTTTCATATTAGGATTGGAGGGAATTCAATAAGTTATGGTTGTGAGCTTGTGTCCATATATAAAGAAGGTTGTAGTGATAATTATATAGATGCAAGAAAGTGAGAAGTTTATTGAATTATGATGCCTCAAAGGATAAGAATATTAAAGGTTGTTACAATAGGAAACACTACAAGTATGATAGATGAGATAGTGGAAGGCATAAGGGGAGTGAAAGTAAGGATAGATACCCTAGAATGAGATAGGTTAAGGGGAAAAGTTCATAAAATAAAGAGTGAAGAAGAAGAAGGAGCTACTATAATGGGATAAAAGATAAAAATATAGATGCGATGATGGATTTAGGAGAGAGAATAATGATAAAAGTGTTGCAAGGTGTGCACCCTTGGCCTCCTTGTGTTGTGCAGCATAGTGCTCGAGTTCATGACATGGCTTAATCACCTCCCATGGATTCATTAACTCTAGTGGTTGTATCAAGCATTAACAGGTCAATCTTTTGATGCAATGACAACCATCTTTTTAGAGTCTGGGTCATGGGTATGAACCCCCTGCTTGTGCTAGGGGGGATTGTTGCAAGGTGTGCACCCTTAGTCTCCTTGTGTTGTGCAGTGTAGTGTTCGGGTTTGTGACATGGTTTAACCACCTCTCATGGATTCATTAACTCTAGTGATTGTATCAGGCATTAACGGGTCAATATTTTGGTGCAATGACAACTGTCTTTGCAATAAAAATATATCTCCAACATCAATAAAGGAATGAGGATGAAGATAACAATATTTTCAAGATGTTTAGAATGTAATGAGCTAATAGATTGGCTAAAAAAAATACAGGAATTGTTTAAGTATGAAGAGACAAAAGACTCTAATATAGTGAAGGTGTCTAAAAAAAGATGAAAAGACATGCAACACTTTGGTTGAAGGAGGTACAAGTTGAGAAAAGGAGAATTATTAGCAATAAAATCAATAGATGGGATCAAATAGTGAGCAAGATGAAGTTCAAGTTTCTACCAAGTGACTATCAAGAAAGTTTCACAAAAAAATATAGGACTTATAGTTAAGGTAATTAAGTCTGAATGCCTAAAATTAATATTTTTATAATATTCCATTTAGAGTAGGTCATAATGAATTAGACCATGAGAAGGTAGCTCAATATGTTAATGGACTAAGGATAAAAAATCAAGATGAACTATGTATGATGAGGTTGTAAATGGTTGAAAAGGATTGCCAATATGTATTCAATGTTGAAGAAAAAATAGCAAGGTAGTAAGGAATAGCCAAAAAAAAAAGCAAATAGCTAAAGGTAGAGGTGGATTTAGTAGAGGTCGAGGGTAGATATAGAAAAATATAACCATGAGAAAGAGGCTATATGTTCAAATAATTGAAAGGATAATAATGAAATTAGAGAGATACCTTACCCTATGAAAGGTTGAGAAGGACCAAGAAGAGGCCAAGATAGAGGTTTTCAAGGGACTTGTTTTATATTTGGACAATCAAGCCATAAATTTTATGAATTCCCATAATGTAGGCCAAAAGGATCAAGAAGGAAAGAGGTTTCAAGTGCACATGTATACAAATGAGATAAAAAAATCCATAGGGTCTATTAATCATCTAAGTAAACCTAAGAGAGATGCACTTATGATGAAGAGGACCTTGTTTGAAACCAACAAAAAAAGAAAATCAGTTGGTGATAAATATTGCAAGGTCACAATAGATAGTGGGAGTACTAATAACTTAGGTTGAAAAGTGGTGGAAAACATGGGGTTAAAAAGGAATAACTCATCCAACTCCATACAAGGTGTTATGACTACAAAAGGACACCAAATATAGGTTGATTAAAAATTGTAGTAAATTTTTAGATTGGCACTTATGGAGATGAGGTGTGGTGTGACATTTCGCTTATGGATGCATACCATTTTGTATTTGGAGTAGTATGGTAATTTAATAGGAAGGAAATTCATGATGGGATATAAAAAAATCTACACTTTGGATAAATAGAGTCTAAGACATATTCATACACCATTGACAACAAGGAAAAAGAGGTGGAAAATGATTTAAGGATGTAACTAGTGATTGGAAAATAATTTTTGAAGGGGTTTAAGCATGAAAACTATATTTTGGAGTAGCCCCTAAGGTGTTATACCTTTGGGAGTTGAGGATCCACTGAGATAATTTGATGATATTACACCCAATAATCTTCTTAGAAAGAAGACTAATTAGAGAGAACTGTAATTCATGTGCAATGCTAGTTGTTTTAGCACCAAAGGAGGAGGATGAGTGGAAGATGTGAATAAATTATTCGGTCATCAAAATGATAACTATCAAGTATCAGTTTCCTTTACTTAAAATGGATTATCAAGTATGGATTTCTTACAGAAGTCTAAATAATTTAAATAAAATTGATTTAAGAAGTGGATACCACCAAGTTAGGATAAAAGAGAGCGACAAATGGAAAGCCAAATTTAAGACCAAGGATGGGTTGTATAAGTGCTTAATGACACCCTTTGGATTGACAAATGCACATAGAACATTTATGTGGCTAATGAATGAAGTGTTGAGACCACTCTTGGGAAAATTTGTACTTATTTATCTTGATGATATTTTAATTTTTAGCAACAATAGGGAAGAACATTTGATGCATATTAGCTATTCTTTTAAAACTCAAAGAGAAAAAGTTATTATGTAGACACCTAAAATCATCTCTTGATAATTTTGTTGCCACAAATTCACTTCACATTTAATTAATTATCTCAAGTTTTCTACCAAAATTAATAAAATAATTTTAATTATTTATTTAATTAGTTTGACTTGTATTCTAGTATTAATTAAATAAATCAAGATTATTTATTCAATTAATCAATCATTTTTCTAATTTCTAACCTTGAATAAATAGATTCAATAATTATTCATTTAATCCCATCACTCCCATTTAAAAAATTAAATAAATAAATCTTTTTATTTAATTCTCAATTTTCTCCTCACATCATTAGTGCACTAAAAACAATTATTTAATCTAGTTACAATTATTTGCACAATTCAAAGCATGATTAATCAAGCCAAATTTTACCCAAGTTCCTAGATTGTCCATGTGTTCAAGAAAAGACTTTGTGTGCACATTGACATGTGCATCCCAGTTCTCTAAAAATTCCTCTCGTGTAATCTCAACCATCCATTCAATCAAGAAGTTCTTTGCCTTTCTCATAAATCTAAAAAAATATTTTTGGGTCTTCCAAAAGAGTCATGTTTGTTATTCTTACAATTCATCATTTTCCAAGAAGATACCCACCATCCAATCTCCTTGAATCATGGGGCTCCCATGCAGTAATAGAAAGTTGCAACTTGGATCTCATGGCTCCATTAATCTCTCCAATCAATCCAAATTCTTAATCCTATATCCATCAACTCTATAAATAACACATCACATGAGCTATTTTTTAGTATAACTCATGAATGCAAGTTTATGTTGTCACATTGAGCATGCATACTATCTCTCTCATCAAAATCTTCAGTATATCCATACACTTTGTGTGCAACAAGAGGATTTTAGGAGACTTGTTTTAATTTTTCATCTTGGGTGCACTAGCCTCTTAGGCTCAAGTAGAGGTGGCAATTAGGAGGTTTGAGTTGTGTTGTTTGAGTCTTTCATTTACATTCCTTTCATGCTTGACCACTTTTTGGAACCCCCAATGGTACCCACATCCCTACCTAACCTTCTATCAATGTTTTTTTTGTGAATATTTATGTAGTAGATTTCTTGTTTGATGTTTCTATTTGCATCTTGGAATTACAACTACCTCACATCCTTGAATCATTTTTCATGTTTTTCTTATATAGTTTTAACACTTTTGGGCTAGTTTTGTAGGGGTTTTAATTCATTACAAAAATAATTCTTTGCCTGACCAGTTAAGTGCAAATTAACCTCTTATTTTGTAGGTTATCTTATATTTCTTGGGCTTAATTTTGGTTCAATGCATTCATTTCCTAATTTAGTGTCTATATTTTCCTATGTCATATCTATCTTAAGGATCTCTACCTCCATCTTTGAAACTAAAATTGCTCATTTTTATCATTTAAGAGATTTTGAATTTATACATTTTTAGTTATTTATATTATCTCTCAAGTCTAACCTATTTTTATGTTTGGAGAATTCGGTTAAAATAAAATTGATAATAGAGCTATTCATTTTTATGATATAAGTATGATTTAAATATTGATATGAATACTAGTATTTTGCCAAGTTTTCTTTGCAAGATATTAGAGAATGTAGTAAAGGCCACAAACTACAGAGTTTAAATGAAAATCAATGCAATTATGATATAGTTCATATGAAAGGGATGGCCAAAAATGAGTATTTTCAATTTAGTACACATGGGGATGGCATCTTATATGTGAAGAAAAATTAGAGTATGTGGATATTCTCATGCCTAGTGATCATGAGATATATCTAAATGGAATTATTCCTAATTTAGGGAGGAATAGTGAAGCCCATATCTTTATTGTCAATATAATTTTGCTCACATGTCCCATGTCCATTATTTATTATAGTTTGATTTTTCTAACTTGGAGCTGAAGTGTGATTTCAACAAGTTAGAGTAGGTGCATTTTAGAATATTCCTTAGACATAATAATTATGAAGCTTTTTAAATTTGATGTGAAATTGATTTGCAAGGTTAATTCTTATAATACGTCTTGTCTAATGGATTATGAAGGATTTTCTTTGTTAATCTATCTTGATAAACTTATCATTGTGCATAGTCATGGCGTTGGTATGAAACATTGCAATGATGGTGAGTATTATATACATGGTAATTATAATATATACATTCTATACGATGAAATATTTTATTTGGTACTAGATTGCAAAGTCTAGAAGCCATGTAAAGCTTTAATAGTGGTAAAGTCAAAAGTGTGATGAGAAGTTTCATGCTAAAATAAACACATAGGAAATTCATGAAGAGGTTTTTGCATAGACTTGGGACACTCATCAAAGAAAAATAATTTTAAAGAAGTTAAAGGTTGGTACTTCATTTTTGGTGGCCTATGACCATCATAGAATGTTCAAAAAATATGAAATTAGAATAATTGAATGTTGAGTAGTTTCAAAGCATTCATGTTGATACTTTGATCTACAACTTAGATATTTCTTTTAGGATTTCTCTATAACTATAAGGGGAATACATCCTTGAACAAGAGCCATTATTGGAAATTGATGGTGTTCCCCATTTCCTTTGCATGTAACCTTCAGTTTCATGGATAAATTCTCTTTTCAAGCCCTAAGATGGTAGGCTATCCATAATATTTATCCATTAAACTATCTAATTATAGGTTTTATTTCTAAATTATGACTTTGCACAAAGTTTTTATATTTCAAAAAAATCCTCCAATTTATATTTACTAGTTGAGTAAGTGAGCTTTTAGCCTAGAATCGATGTTTTTGACCTAGTGAAGGGGTCCATAGAACATCATCAAAATGGAAAAATCTCTCATTACTAGCAACTAAATGGGTGTCAATAAATCATAAGGAGTCTCCAATTCCAATTTGAGGTTTATCAGGTGAATTTTTTGGTCATGGTGATGGCTTATATGCTACACGCATTCATGTTTTGAAATTGACAAAATGAGGCCGTTGAATTTTAATTTTTAATTTTGCCATGCGAAACTTTAAATGAAAAGTGGGGGAAATGTTTAAACATATACTGAAACCATTCTTGTGGGTGATTATGGTGTCCAAATAGTGTTTTATTTACCCACTTTAGTTTCAAATTTAAAATGTAAGTACTCATCACACATCACTAGTGTTAAAGGGTCTCCACATGCCAAAATCATTATGACTTGAAGTCATGTGATCCAATTAGAATGGAGCATATGGAGGGAGTTTTCAATATGTTTTTAACATTATAAATTACAAAAAAAATGTCGTTCTCATATCCCACAATTCCTAGGTAAGCTTATGAATGCCTAGGCAAGGGAAAAATGCTTTGTATAAGTGTATAACGTCTTCTAGTCATGAGAAAATTAATTTATAATTTTAAAGTGTGAAATAAGGCACCATCCTATCCTAGCAAAAAATTTAAATTCCATGTACAAGAGGAGAAATTCCTAGCTAAACAAATATTCTCGTCTATGGTTTCTCAAAGCTCTATCATGTAGTTTTAATGCCTTGTTTAATATTACACATTATTAATGATTTAAAATGTCTTGGTAATGGTTTTAAATTTTCAAGTTTGAATGTGATGCATGGAAATGGTAAAAATGTCCAACAAACAATGAAAACTTGTAACCACAAAAATCACATGTCCAACCATGAGTGAAAATACCCAACACTAAGAAAGTGCTAGTTGAGACACTTATAAACGAATGAGATTGAATAGATTAACGAGAGAGGGTGCTAGTTACAACTATATTCAAATGGATTTGTGCTAGTTGATAATCATTTGGATGGATACAAAAGGATTCCAATATCATATGCTTGATGTTTTGTAACTCAAACCAAAGGCAATATCGTGTAGTCTCTTTTAAGATGAATAAGATGAAATCAATGAGTATAGATGAAGGGGAGTGAAGATGTTAAATATATTTTTGATAGTTTAGCTAGTATGGTACTAAAGGTCATGTTTTATTTAGCCAATGTGAAACCTAATATTCATATCTATGGAGAACTCATCAAAAATTTGTATACAACCAACAACTTGAGAGAAGTAAAAGGAAAATTAACAATCTTGGGAGTAAAGATTTGATTATATAAATGTAAATTGCCAAGGGACAGCGAAAATATGTATGTAGAGTATCAAATATGAAGACAAAATTGATGCTTTTGAACTATTTCACAAAATTCTTAAGTGCGTGCAAGGAACAATCTGAGGAGTTTTGGGGGTAAAATGCATGATTTGAAATATATTTTCACTTTTCAATGAAGACGTAAATGTTGGGGTGCTAGATTTTTCACCTGTAGGGTGAAAATGAATCTAAAAAAACCATTTTTATCTAAGAGTAAAAGTTCGGACATGAGTGTTTATAAAAAGGTGAAAACCATTTCAATTTACTTGAATGGGGACAAAAGGAGGAGAGATTCAAAGATGTTATGACATAGTCCTTGATTCCTAATTTAGTTGTTAATCAAGGACTCAACTTGTGACATGTATCACTCTGAAATTCAATCTAAATTCTCCCTCTTCTCTTTATATTATAATTTTTGAGTATTGTTTAGGTTAGCTATTGAGTTCTAGGATAGAGGCTGCTAGAATTTTCCAAGCCAATATTAGGTTAATATCTACAATTGTTTGTGATTTGTAATGCCAAATTGATGTAAAATTCTACTTAATATAGACATGGTTTGATTCTTTGTTTGGTTATGATATTGGTATAGTAATGTTCATTTAATAAATCAACATGACTCTTTCTTTTCTTTTCTTTTTCTCTCTAACCTATCTCAATTGCTTCTAGTATGCTTCAGGGAATTTGAGAACTTTATAGGTGCACATTTGTTAAAATTGTGCTAGGGTTTGGTTATTTTATATTCAAAGGATACAGCAAAAGTTCCTATTATGAGTTGTTTATAATTAGAAGCCTTTCAAACCTAGTATGTGGAGTTTATGGGTTCGGAATGGATTACTAAGAATAGAATGCATTGTTTAAGATATGAAGGAATTTGAGAGTTTATGTTCTATAAGGAAAATCCATGTGACATAATCTCATCTAAATTGTAATTTATCTTCCATAGTTGTTATTAGTCTTGAATTGACTCTATTCCTACAAGATAAGGCATTGGTCTCTTATGGTTGTAGCTAACCCAACTCGTCAAATTTACAAATAATAAAAATCTACATAAAGGTATAACTTATTGAAGTTTTATTTTCCTCGTTGAATTTGTAGATGCAAAGGATAATCAAGAATCATTTCCCAATTAATCAGCCCTTACCCATTTTGTATGAAGATAAATCAATAGGTGTAAGTTATTTATTCATAATGTTGGTAAAGGTATAAAGGATCATGCATGCACCTAGTCAATAATTAAATAATTTACTTATACATCTATGAATGCATCAATTATCCACATGTCTAGGGTATTTAACTATAAACCTATATGAAATAAACACAATATAAGTTAGTGACAAATTTTTTGGATTATGTATTGTGTCAACTAGACTTGGTTTTATTTTTGTAGCTATGGGTAAGTGCAAAAATATGGGGGGCAAAAAAGGGGGCTTAAGTGGCCACTTTTTTTCTGAAATCAAGGAATACTGACCTTGGACATGAAATTGAGGATAGTTACACTCAAAATATTGAGATGCAACAAAAACAATGATAATAGTGCTCCAAGTCTACTTTCTAAACTACTATTTTTTTTTTAAAATGGTTGAGATTAAGGGGTTCAAAAGAGGGGACCATAGAAATTGGTGTTGTTTCTGTCAAAAAATATAACATAGCAACTTTTGTGGCTCCCTACAACGGTTGAATTTTTTTTAGTATTTTAAAAATTGCTTTAGTGAGAAATTAGCTAATAGTATGTAGTTTATGCTCAATTTTTCTGATAACTTTTTAATGAATATTTGATTTTTTACTAATTTTCAAAGTGAACATTCCTAAAAAATAGAATTTTGGCCATGCTACCCCTATAAATTTTGGAAACTAATTGAATTCCTTTTTAAGATGCATAGAATGGAGTCTAGTTTCTAAAAATGTAAGTTATTTGAAATTTCAATGAACAGTTAATTTATAATGAAAAAATACCAAACACTTGTTTTTGCCAAAAAACAGACACACAAACAAAAGAAATTATAGATCAAAGGCTTAACATTGTCAAAATGTGAAAAAAATTACATCCTTAGATAGCTAAGAGAGAGCCTAACATTACCGAGGTGTTTGATTTGTTCGACATTGAAACACGTGTAAACCTAATGCTTAACAAGAATGTGATTATGTGAAATATTGTAGAATTTGCAAAAACACGTCTTTGGACATTGGGAAGACACTCCAAGCCTTTGGGTTGGTATATCCAAGGAAAACACCAAGCCCAAAGCATGGGGATTCC
>VDFB02378098.1:0-21600 GCA_007258455.2 Sequoia sempervirens
AATTTACACATAACATATCTTGTGGGGTTTGAAGAAGTTAGGACATTGGACATTTAGTTTGAAAATCTAATCAAGAAAGTGTTTGTGGTAAAAGCAATTCACTAATCAAGATGAAATCAATTGAACCCAACACATGTGCTTGTGTATCTTTTGTCTTATGGTCTTTTGAGCAAACATTGATCTTTTGGTTTAAAGGGAAAAGCATGTTCTTCAAAACCTTGGCCTTGTAAACAAGTCCTTCTTAGGTTCATTTAGGATCAGAATCAAACACTTCATCCATCCAAACATTTATCAAAATTCATCCATCCAAACAACTTTAGAGCTTTTAAAACATCATTCTAGACTTGGGTAAATCATCCTCAAAACCAAATCAAAGTCAATTGTTTAATTAGGTGTGTGGGAATGCATCCTTTCTCATACATTTAATTAAATCAACCATCCTTTGAACAAGTTCATTCTAAGATCACATCCAACATCTTAGGGTTTACAAGTTCATCATCCACATCAAACAATCAAAATCAAAATCCCTAAGTCTAGCATTGATCCAAAGTCCCTAAACATTCAACACTCACATCATTCACCTTTCATCCTTCATCTCGTCATTGATCCTAAGAACCTTAGAGGTCACTTTTGCGACAAGGTCAAAACACAAGAAGAACATGGAATATAAACTAGATTCATACATCATGAGGGGTCCAAACCTACCAAACTATCCAAGCCTCACGAAATCATGGGATTATGGAAACTCACATCCATACATAGGATCACTATCTCCTACGAATATCAATAGCACAACGAATGTGAGTATGCCCAATCTGAATTTTGGAACACATATCCCCATGATAGATTTAAATCAAAGTCCAAACTTACAAGTCTATCCTCCAAACAATCAATACATGAGTCTTCAAACGAGCAACATCATCCCACCAAATCCCTACTTGCCAAATGTGGATGTACCAAGTGCAAGTTTTCAAAACATGAATCCTAACTCGGAAAACTTTGGAAAAATGATTCCCAATACCAACAATGTTCATCCTATCATGCCAAATCTGAACATCATCCCAAATCAGAACATTATCCAAAGTCAATTTTCCCATAATCCCATTAAAAAACCGCAAGTAGGCATCCCAAATCCGCTTAAACAAAAGCCAAATCAACTATCTCAAGTGAGTCAAGATCAAAATCAAGAACAAATTTGGCGAGATCAAATTGCGGAACTTTCCAAAATAGTTGAGGCATTGTGCCAAGGGAAATCTCCACCACCATTACCAACATCATTCCTTGGTTTAGGGCTTCCCCCTTTACCTAGCACCAATCAATCCACCCAAATCAGTCCACCTAATGTCAATCAAACCATCACGTCAAATCCTTTGAATATACCTTCGACATCACACCAATGGATGGTATCTAATCAAACAACATTGATCCCAAATCAAAATTTGGTCTCCCAAGGATCTATCACCTCGGTCAATCCAACCATCTCTATCACTTCGATCACTCCAACCACCACTATCACACCCCTTACATCGCAACCTCCCACCACCACCATCGCTCTAAGCGCATCTCAAACTCCCAACACAATTCCGATCCCACCACCACCACCATTGCGACCAAGCCAAGTAAGCCATTACAACACTGCATTCAAAGCATACCAACAATTGCTCCAAACAATTCAGCAAGTGCCTATAGCCACGCATGCTTCTCAAGCTTCACAGCAAATTCAAGCTCAAACATCGTTGCAACAACAACAAGCACAACAAGTGGCACAAGCCCAAGCTTTGTTGCAACAACAACAACAAGTGCAACAATCCTCTCAAGTTGCCCAAGCCTCTCAAGCTACCCAACCAACACAAGCACAAACACAAAAGATGACAACTATTGAAAGCAAGGATCAAGATCAATCCATCACTGAGCACACGTTTACTTCATCCAATGATCAAATCGACATATGTCAAGGGTCACTTTTTGAATCATAATCAAAATCCACCAACAAAAACTCGACAATAGGCCAATTCAAAATATCAACATGTGACTCTATGGTCGGGAGCATTCACAATCTCTCCACCGGTGTCGAAAAATGATCGAGCCTCTCCGTGAGGCACGTAAGGATGTATCTGCACAGTCAATGATCAACTCACCATACATCCAAAGGTACACTTTTAGTGATCTCTTTCAAGGAGTGTTGATTAGGCAGTCAATTGACATAATGCACAATCAGTTCACCTATGATGATGTTGAAAATGTCTCTACATTGCCTTATGAGCTAGAGGACATATCTCAAGAATTTATTCCAAGGCATGATCAAAATCTTTCACCAAAATCTAGCAATGGTCCTTTTCAAAACATGTTGATCCCCTTTGACTGCATGGTTACAGATACTGAAAGAACCCTGAACTTGACACTTGAGGATATTGAACCACTTACCATGTACAATGACGACATCCAAAAACCCTTTGTAAGCAATCCATCCTTTGAAACTAACCCATGTCAAGAACCTGGTCCAAAGCATGTCGAGAGCAACCCCAAAATAAATCAAGATCAAGAATTCGTATCTACAAGATACTACAATGATCTAATGGACACTCTCCTATCTATGCAAGATGATCATATCCATATAGCACATAGTCCTCCATCTACCCATGAGATGCTTTCTATAGATGGACATGTAGATGATCTTCAGCTAGAACAAGATTGTGTTACACAAAAAGAGCAGAGTCTTAACTCCTACAATCAAACGGAGTTGTCAACGCCGAGGATCCGATATACAAACTTTCGGTTGAACATCATGAATAAAGATATCCATCATTATCAGCTCAGAAACAAGTTAGATGACATATCCAATTGATAGAGCAATTGAAGCAAATACCCTGCGTTGATGTTTCTCAGTACACATTCTAAGCAAGAGATCTCGAGCAGGCGAGTCAAGCATGAAGAATTTTCCCACCGGCCTCTTGGGGAAAGTTGTCTCAAGCAAGCGTCAACATAGGGAGCACAAAAGAATCTTTGTAGGGTGAAACCATTTGCCAATACTACAATATGCGTCATGATCCTCGTCTTATATTTATCCATGAATTGGGATAACATCAAAAGAATTTGAATCAAAATACGAAGAATGTTATCAAATCAAAAGAAACTGAGAATCATAATGGACAAATCAAAAACATATGGATACGAAAGAATACAAAGAAAGATCATCCCTATCAAACTCCATTAGTCAAAGAAACTATGGGGCAAAATAAAAGAGGGAAAAGTATCCATCAAGGATGTCTGCAAAAGAAAAATCAGGCTTTTCAAGCGACGTACAAAGTGTATCAAGCGGTTGGTCCTAATTCCATGCACACTTTCATATCCACCCATCATTGCTCATCTACCCAAGTTTGGAGAGTCAAAGGTTCCAAACTATCAACCAATCCATCTCTTATCCCTAAACGCACTCCATCCATGCCTCCATGCATAATATCCAATTCTTACATTGACCGTGTATTGGCAACGACCCTTCATCATAAGGATTCTAAAGGCACTTTATCGCGATGTGCGCACCAAGACAGAGTTAACTCCGGTATCGACAAAGAAGATCAAGAATCCCAAAAGCTACATTCAAGTGCACGTATCTTAGCAAAGCAGCTCCTTCAAGCAGGATATCGATGGCACGTTATGATAGGGGCATCTACATCAGCAACACCTTGTGATTTAGCATGAGCTTAAAATCTTTCAGAAAAAACCAAAAAAATAAAAAAAATAATGAAAATCAAAAAAAAAATATAAGAAAAAGTTGAAAATAGTAAAGAAAAATGGTCACTCCGGTGAAACCACTACGGTGGCGCTTTGGGCAAGGCCATGATGAAAACCTGGCAAATAGGCATCATGTGTAGAATTGAGCATCTACATGCGCCAGTTTAGATGAAAGCATCTCATCCCATCCATAATAAATTAAGCATTCCATCCATCTTATCCATAATAAATCCGTTCATCCATGAACCATTGATCCAATCCATTTTCATCCATCTGCATCCATCATCCAAGTTATCTTGATCTTGATGAAAATTTGGGGCACACTTTACGCTTGCTTATGGTAAACATCTTGACATGGGTCATTTTCATCGATCCTATCCTATGCAGCATTATCTGAGCCATGAAGCATTATCCAAATTAGCATTCTTTATCCAAACACCTTAGCTTATCACAAGATAATCCTTGGAATCCTTTGCGTATCCATCCATCCATACACCTATCTGAGCATCCATCTATGAAATTCCATACATTGCTAGACACTGGGGGCAAAAAGTTTACATCTTGCTTTGGGAATAAATCTTGATCTATATCCTCCAACTTATGTGGCGATCCGAACATTAGAAAACATGAAACCAAATTGGTCGAAGCATTTGTGATCTAGAATCTGAATCACTAGCCCATGGCATATTTTGACAAGAACATGTTCTTTATCAAGCCATCTTCATCAAACATCAATCAAAACAATCCTTCTCAGTCATCTAAATTGCGCTTCAATGTCATCAAATCATTCAAACAAATTTTGTTCCCAAATCAAACTTCATCAATCTTGATCAATCGGTAATCAATCCATAATCTTGGGATATCCTTCCCGATCATTGTGTTGCTTAACACTGTCCTTGCATTGTTGTGCATCCTCAACAATGTTATCCTCATCAATCTCAATCAATCCATCCATCCTTGCATTGTTGTGCATCCTCAACAATGTTATCCTCATCAATCCCATCAAATCCTTGCATTGTTGTGTATCCTCAACAATGTTATCAACATCAATCCCATCAAATCCTTGTGTTGCATAACACTATCATTGCATTGTTGTGTATCCTCAACAATGTTATCACCATCATCAATCCATCGACTTGATCTATCAACCTTAGCTTGGTTTTCAACAAAATCCCAAACAAAGCACTGATATCATCACACATATCCATATCCAAATCGTCAAAACATCAAAAATCCAAAAAACACTCATAAAATCAAGAAAAATGTCAAAAACATTGGAATCCGAACTACGTCGTCTCTGAGCTTAAACGTAGGCAAGGCTAATCTTTGATCAGCCCCCGAGACATCAAAATCCAAAAACATTTGAAAAACATCAAAATCCAAAAACATTTGAAAAACATCAAAATCCAAAAACATCCGAAAAACATCAAAATCCAAAAACATCCGAAAAACATCAAAATCCAAAAACATTCGAAAAACATCAAAACCTAAAAACAACCTCAAAAACATTTCAAAACGTCAAAAAAATCCAAATATTTGAAAAAATCCATCCATCTCATCTCGCTTTCACTCGAAATAATCAATCATCCATAATAAACTGATCGTCACCTTCATCCTTTGACAACGCAAACAGAAACAAGTGCAACAGTCAGCAAAATCAAAGCTTCAATTGTAAAATCAAAATCAAAACAACAAATCTTTAAAACAAAATCAAAGTCTTGATCATTTTCAAACATGTCAATCGACCTTATATCAACAGCCTATCAATCAACTTATCAAACCATCATCATCCTATACAAAGCATGTCCTAGGATCCGTTCCGACCAATGGGCACTTTTATCAAACCAACCACTTTGGGTAAACAAAGCGGCGTGTCATTAACATGTCCTAGGATCCGTTCAGACAATGGACATTATCTTTTGGCAATGAGTTTTGGCTCCCATCTTTTGAAACACATCCCTCTGGCTGAAGGTATGAAGAACATTGGCTTGTTTGTGTACTTGATCTTTTCTTTTGATTTATCTTATTGCGCTCATTCCAAGGACCTCTCGACGATATCCGAACGAAGGATTTAGAGAGATAGGAATGGGGCAATGATCATTATCTTTTTTTTGCTATGCTTGTTGGACGTTCTTGTAAAATAACTTGGTGAATACTTGCTTTGGTAGGTACGTCCTAGCAAGGTTTCCGTATGTCAGGTGTGAACAAGAATACTCCTATCTGCTTGTCGAGTCAAAGTCCATCGCACTAGGTACAACGCCATCTTGGTTCTTTATACCCCGATGCATCGTGCCTACATGTGTTATCAAACATAAGGTAATTGGCCCTTTGAAAATCCCAACTCCTCAGCAAGTATTCATCATCATCATCATCATCATCATCATCATCATCATCTCATGTCTTGTTGGAATCTTTTTTTTCTTCTATCTCTTGTTTTTCGCGCTAACATGGTACCATGACAGTTAATCATAAATCATCACCATTGCATCCATCATGCATCCACAAACTATTAACATACTGCATAATGCATATAATACCATATAGAAAACATTAATCATACCACATGCATTCATCCCCATCATTGCATAATATAGATTGGTTATTCTAGGCATCTCATAAACCATACATTTATCATCTATTTGCATAATCATAAATTCATCATCATATCATATCATGTGCATCCATCATATCACCCAAACATCATAATCATCGTATCATAAATAATGTAACTGTCATGCTACAAATCAGGATCAAGTGTGTGTAATATATCAAAATAGGCATGAGACTACCCATGGTTGATGACTGTCTACATCATCAAATCTGTCTACATCAAATATTCGAGTTGAACTGATCTTGAACCTCTTTTTTGAGAGATCGACCCTCAAATCAAACCTCTTCGCCCGATCTCTCAAGGGGGCAGTATACCAGCGTAATTCTTTTCGCTGGGGCAATAGTGGGGCATCTGAAGAAAAAAAAAAAATCAAAGAATTTTGAACTTTGATATCAACAAGATTATTCTTTGAACCAACGCAACAAGTGCATCGCTTCAAAGAGGGGCAAAATGTAGACATCGAAAATATACAGATTGATATCACACTCTAATCTACTAATATCGTTTCTTCCTAAATCATCCCTCGGTCTAACTGTTTAATCAAATTCCCTTATCTGATTAAATTCATCAATATTCATCTCTTAATTAAATAAATTATTTTGTCTAATTAAGTCACATTCCCCTTGTTAATTAAATCAATTCAGCTAATCTAATTATCCCTATTTAATTAAATAATCAATTTCAATTTTCCCAGTTAAATTCCTAAGTCTATCCTATTAAATTAAATAAATTAAAACCTTATTTGATTTAATCTAACACCACATCCCTTTTAATTAAATAAATAAAATCTTTATTTAATTAGCCTCTTATCATATTCCTCTCTTTTTAGCTAAAATTAATCCAAAAATCTAAATCAAATTGTCAAATCAGCTAAATATCCCCTTAAATTAATCAAATCACGATTAATTTAATCCTAATCATTCAAATCCTCTAGATTTTGCAACTTGCACATGAAAATCAATTTAATTGATTTATAAATAATCTATTTTCATTCAAAAAGGCATCAAAGATGGAATATTCCTCAAAATTGAAATCTCCCCCCAAAAGGACTTGTCCATCCAACAAAACATTTAAAGCTCTTACATTGTCTCTTACATGTCTCCCACTTGGCATTTAACTCATCTTTCATCCCCCCTAAACATGTCATCTCATCAAATTCAAATTTCAAACTTGCACATGGATCAAAACTTGCTCAACCTTCATCCTCTCACATGTTGACAAGTGGCATCATATCATTGGTTGAATCTTTGTCCCACATTGATCAAATTTGGAAATCTCTTCAACTTATCAATCTATAAATAAAGAGCTTATATCCTTATTTCGTCATCCACATCTCAAGCAAAGTTACCATGCTAAAATACTTAGCAATTCTCATCCATCTCATTGAATCATAGCTAGGTTTTTTGCAGATTTTAGCTTGGAGCATATATTCAAAGTCTTCATCAAGTGGATCACTCTCTTCTCATTCTTCTTCATTCGTTCATCATCAAGCTTGCAAAAGGAGTTGGGAAAGGGCCAATTTCCACATCAAATTGACACCAACTCCCTCAAGAGATCAAGAGTTTGCTTGCATTAGATAGGATTTAATTGTTTCATTTGTGTTCTTCATTTTCATTTCTTATCTTTTGCAAATTTCAAATGGATTTCTTGAGGAATCATTTGTTTCTAACCTTGTGTTTGATCAAATTGTTTGCATGTTTATTGTGTTTGTGCAAGGTCTAGATTCAAATGGTTCACACTTCAAAAATGAAAGATTTCCATGATTGACTGCATTTGTCCGAAATACAAGAACTTAAATAAATAATCTATCATTAGATTTTCAAAAAAGCAAACTTGAAATAAACTCTCTTATTACTTCAGGTGGCATATCAATACCACAATCCTGTATAATCATGTTAAAATGCAAGGTACAACGTATATATCGAAAAACATCATAAAAATAATAAAATTGAACATGTATTTTACAGCAACAAGATATTTGTTGCTTATTAATTTTTACATACCATGGTTTACATTTTTCAAAAGACCTTTGACTCATTTTAATATTACCAAGTAACACTGAATCGCTACAAAATTTTCTATAAAATTCAATTTGTTGTATCTAATAAGTGTTTTGGGTGAGGATCGCGGACTTTGGACCCCACCCTTAATTTTAAAACATCTCTAGCATTAGATGAAACCCTAGTATTATCATGCCAAAAAAATTTGATCAAAGATTTAATTTCAACACTCAATTTTATATCAGACCTCGGTAGTCGTCCACTGAAACTCCAACATTGATTGATAGGATTATTTTCTATACTTTCTCTTCTTTTTGCTGCTCTTAGTAATGTTTTAGGATGCATTTTTAAAACTTCACTAATATTGCTTACCATTCTTTTATTCAAAGTTGTTTTATTGACTATAGCAATAGTTATAGCTCTTCTTGCTGCGTTTTTTATCTTTAGATCGACTATTTTCAATAGATTGAATGGCACTAGCAATAGTAGACATAGCATGTTTTAATAATTGATCTTTTCTTTTTGGTTTAACATAAAAGCCTAACCTTTTCATTACTTTCCTCATTTTTTGCATTCTCATCAATTGCATCATTAGTTGACATTGAAATGCAATTTTTTTACGATAAAAGAATTCGCTATATATTCTATTAGCATGTGTTCTTATTTTCCTCCAAGAAATTTGATCAGGAAGATTATCGAAAACACCACTTCCAATTTTAAAAAAAGTATTTTCATTAAATTCAACATCAAATTCTAAATTTTCCTTCTTCATTTCATCAACAAACGAGTTTCATTTCATTTCATTTTCATCAACAAAGCAGTTTTCATTTTCATTTTCATCTTCATTTTCATTAACAAAGCAGTTTCTCATTTCATTTCATCAACCGCTTGGTTTCATTTTCATTTTCATTTTCATCAAAAATATAGGTTTGTTTTCATTTTCAAGAAAATGATCATTTTGATTTTCATTTGCAACAAAAGATTTTTCTTTTTTGTTTTCAACAAATTCTATAAAAGTTTCATCTCTTTGAATATAGTCAATGTCAACATCATTATATCCAGCATCTTGTAAATCTTCTACAAACAAATTTACCATGTCACTAACATGTGGATTTGAAGACGTACCTGGATTTGTGTATATTGAAACATTCTCCATAGCATTCAAAGAGGGATTTGAAGACATAGTAGGACTTGTTTGTATAATCATATTCTTCTCCAAATTGACTGCTTAGATGCTTCATCACAACTATATATTTATCTTGATGTTTTCATCTTCAATAGTTGTTGAATTGGTTTGCTCCACCATCGTTCATTGATTTTATTCTCATTCTTCTTTCTCTTTGTCTTTGTCTCTCTTTTTCTTTGTTGCTTCAACTTCTTGAGGAGTCAATGTCTTTCTTCTCTTATTAAATTGCTCCATAATTATAAAATTCCTCAAGCACAAATGAATGTTAATAGTAGAAATACTTCAAAATATTGAATGGGTGGAAGTTGAATACCTATTATGGAAAAATTCTTCCTCTTGTGTTCCTCAAACAAATAGAAAACTACCACAATTCCACTTTAAAAATTGTTTTCTTCATGCTTCCTTTGAAAAATTCAATCCATATTGCAAATTTCACTTCAAAAATGGTGTAGATGATGCTCCCTTTGATAAAATCAACAAAAAATCAAATTGACCACTTGTAAATACAATAACTTATGAAAAATAATTGATTTTCAGTACTCTCGGCCGTACATATCAAGTTGCAAAGTTGCAGAGTTGACAGTAATTGTCAACAGTGTTTTTAAATAATATAAAACGGGATCCCGTCTATAAAACGCGATCCCGTTTATAATAAAACGGGATCCCGATTACCAAACGGGATCCCGTTTACTAATAAACGGGATCCCGCTCCATTATTGGGATCCCGTTTACTAAAATCAAGTCTGTGAGCCGTTGTAAAGGTAACGGGATCCCGTCTTATAAACGGGATCCCGTTACCTTTACAACGGTCGAAATCAAAACGGGATCCCGATTATAACACGGGATCCCGTTTATTAGTAAACGGGATCCCGTGTTATAATCGGGATCCCGTTTTTTGAAATTTGAATTTGGTTTTGCATCGTGGGCGGGTTTTTGCCAAGGTTTTCGGTTCGGGAAAAGCTTTGGAAGTCCGAACCTAAGCCTTCAACCTGGTTTGACCTGCAAATTGAAGGCCCTAACAATGTCAAAGCAAAATATCAACTTTGGACATATGGCTGACGACCTTTTTTCGAAAATTTTCTGACAAAATGAAAACCCATTTTAGATCAAACAATGCAGATTCTAAATATATAATTTGTTTTGCAATTGAATTATTATTTGTATTTTTCAATTAATTTATAATAAAATTGGTGCATAAACTTTAAATATCAGAGTTTTTTACTATTTGAATAACTTTTGATCAACATAACATTTTGACAAACGGATTGCACGAGAGCAAACTTCAGACAATTCTTTTCAATTTAAAAAAAAAAAATCAAAAAATGATAAGTTTAGGTCATCTTATGCATGTCGTACATGACGATTTTTCAAAACAACAAATTTGCCTAATAAAAAATTAACAAAAAAAAATATTCAATAAAAAATTACAAAAAAATATCAAGAGCAAGGTTCAGTGAGTCATAAACTTTTCCCAAAAGGATTTAGAAAAAATGATAAAGTCAAAATATGGATGTATTTTTGCATGGTATGGTACAAAAATTACTTTAAACGGTGGTTTTTGAAATGCCTATTGAAACTCAATTTGTACAATCTGGGTATTGAAATAAATTACATATTTGGAAACTAGACTCCGAGCACTACATTTTATGATTAGTGACTTTTTAAAGATTTCATCTCTAAGTGCTTCAAATTTTAAGGTCAAATGTGTCAAATACTGAAAATCAGGGAAAACACTTCCACTTTTTAGCCAAAAAGTGGACTCAACTTCTTGCACACACCCATATGTTGCTACTTCCAAGTTTACTTAGATTAATGTTTTAGGTTATAAGGTCAATCCATGCATTGCTATTGTTTCTATGGTGTGATTAAATGTGTTATGGATTTTCTGCAATATGGTCTTGTTCAAAAAAATGAGTAGATTGATTTCTTTATTAGAACAATTGTGTGTTCCTTCATAAAGCTTTACAAATATACCCTGCGATAGATTTCCAATATTTCTCTTAAGATCTCTCAAGAGTCCAATTTGGTAGATTCCTAAATAATTGAGTTGTTTTCATTACATCCTATACAAATGTTATTTTGGCTTTTAAGAGAGTGATCATCCTAGCTCAAGATGATACTTCAATGCACTAGTGATGGCACTATTTGGATTTCCATTTGAGAATTAGAAGTTGATTTGTATCGTTAGATTCAACTAAGTTGAGTGGTTATGATTGATTTTTTTGATTAGATTAAAACTGGAGGGGCCAATACCCATTACAAAAAAACCATAGAAGACAATGAGGAACTCATGAGAAGTGAGAAACCCATAAACTAAAACATAAACTTAAACTTAAATAGTTTGGCCAACAAAAAACAATAAAGAAAGAACATAGAAATGAGACCAACACAAGACCATAGGACATCTACAGGTCTCCCAACAACTTGAGACCAATTATTGCATTCCATTCCTAGGATAGAAATTATAGCTTCTTTTCAAAAGTTGAAGGCCCCTGGTGAATGACCTAAGTATTCACCATGACATCACAAGTTGAGGCATCCATCATTTTACTTTTCTTCTTCTACATATGACCATCCTTTGAACCATTATTTGTAACCCATTTACTCTGGAGCTTCCTTAATTCATCCTAAAAAACTGAAGGGTGAGGGCAATGTTCTTCATGGTTTCTTTACTATAATCTATGATGACCCTGAGGCATTGCATGGTTTTCTCTTGGTTTTGAGGGATAGCATCAATCTCAGTCTGTAAATTCTTTTTATCTACCTCCATACCAACAATGGCATGCAAATCATCCAGCTCCTTCTCCCAAATCACCCACCTCTTGAATGAATTGGCTAGAGAAGCAATCATGTCCCAATTTCCCTTATTCTCCACCTCCCTTGGTCATGGGGTGTGTTGCTCCAGAACCTTTCCTTCCAAAATTTGGAATCTTTCTTTAGCCATAACCAGTTGGCCCAAGAGCCACTTCATTGTATCCTTCTAGACATTAATTTTCTCCAAGATTTCATTAATTTCTTTACAGAGGGGGTCACTAGAGGCATGAATTAACCTAGGTTCAATTTTGATTTCCTCTAGATTGATACATAGATTGGGAGAATTTTGAGGTTTAGGGTTAGAAACAAGGGAGGTGTTGGGAAAATTAGAGACATTTGAATGAGCCGAAGAGTGTATAGTGTTGGGATTGTCAAATTTTGCAAATTTGAAGTGCCCATATTGAAAATTTTTCCTTTGCACTCTCAGAAGTGCACTTGAAAAATCTGCCTAAATGACCTACTTTGGAGTGTCATAATTTGGTTCCTTTTTATTTTCATACAAAACCCCTTTTTGGACCCACTCATGTAAAATATGTGAGCAAGAATTTCAATTTTCAGCCTCCCATGATGAGTTTTGACAGGGTTTTGAAAAGCAAATCTGGAGGGTTTTGGCACTTTTATGCTATTTAAGAACTTTCAGTTTTGCAAAGTGACCTCCTGTTCGAGTTAATATTTTTAAACTGGATGATTTTCATATAAAATATATTGTTTCTCTCCATTCTCCTTACATAAATGTACTCCCTAGTCCAATTTTAGAGTTTCATGATAAGATTTGACATTTTTTTGAGATCAAAAGCAAATGCAGTTGGTTCAGTTTTACATCTGCATTTCTGATAGTGTTTCAAGGTGGTCAACTTTGACCTTCAATATATCATGAAGAATAATGATTGAAGGGAATCCATCTTGCACACATGCTCAGCATACCTAAATGATCTAATGTCTCCAATAGCATCGTCTTAGAAGTTGATTTGATATTTTTTTCAAATTGGTGACTTGGTGAGTTCTAATTAGTTTTAATAGATGCAATTCCAGAAAAGTCTGACTGAGCAACTTTGAAATTGAATATCTTTCACCTCATGATATGTTTCTCTGAACCATCTATTTCACTACATTCTCAGGTCT
This sequence comes from Sequoia sempervirens, assembly GCA_007258455.2. Classification (NCBI taxonomy): domain Eukaryota; kingdom Viridiplantae; phylum Streptophyta; class Pinopsida; order Cupressales; family Cupressaceae; genus Sequoia; species Sequoia sempervirens. Next base: position 13,466 of record VDFB02378098.1, read on the forward strand.
AATTTCTAGATGCTTGTACATTTTCATAGCTTTGAGAGGTTGTTTGAATATTTTTCCAAGGCGATTCCAAAGCCAACTTGACCAGTTTTGACCATTGTGCAAACATGCTTGAAAGCAGATTTTAATGATAACCTAGTTTATCATTTCACTTTAGAAGCATTCATAAGCTGCCTCAGATCAATTCAAGGGAGAACTTGATTGAAAACAAAAAATTTATTAGTTGGGCCCACATGGAGACCCAACATGCTTGGCATAGTTGTGGAATGCTTTGAGGGAAATATTTTAGTCAGGGTTGTAAGAATAGTAGATGGCGGTGAATTGACAAGGTAGAAATTGTTATTAGTTCCTCACATCAATGCTTTCCAATCACTATCCTTGTAGTTTGAAATGTAGATGATTGGTGTCAAGAGGGTGTTCAATTATAATGTTTTCAAGCATATAATCATTGTGGAATTTAAATCAAAATTTAAATACTTTTGTTCCAAAGCATAAATGAAGTAGGGTTAGTTGCATAAAACTCCAATTTTCTTTATTATATGGTTTCTCAAACAGTAAAGAAAAGTGATTTGACAAAGCCTTGAGCATGTTAAGTCTTTGTAGAAATGGTGTTTCACTTGGGTCATTATGAAAGAGAGTCACAACACTATTTAATTCTACTTGGTTGTTTAGAAGGTCATATGATACTGAGAAAGAAAACCTTTTATACAAGATAATATGCTAGAAGGGAGTTGATGAATAACTAAAAATCATTTTGGAGAAGATGTTAAAATTACTATTCCTCCCAACAATTCAATTGAATGATGCAGTGAACTTTTTCATACATAGCTCTTAAAGGTAATAAAAATAAACTTAAAACCTCAATTTACTGCTGTCCCTAGGATGCTTTAGATAAGGGAATGGACAGAGTTATGTGGAGAATGAGTTGAAATAAAGTGTTTTGTATCAGGGCAGTTGTTTGGACATCAACTTACAACTAACTTTTCTGAAGAATGGTAAGAAAGTTGAAAAATAGAATGGTGGATTGAGAATGGAAAATTAAAGTAATTCAAATTAATTTATGTTTTCCACAAGCTTGTGTGATAATTAGCATCATCTGGGCATCTTGCAATTGGTGTTGCATCCCTCTAGGTATGATTTTCACTTCATCTTTTCGAGCAGAGGGAAGATTGGTAAGGGTTAAGTCTGAAGAGGGCAACACTTGCAATGATTTCAAGGATGCATCAATGTAATGGGAGGAGGCTCAAGTGTTGTTTGGAGGAGTATACCGGTGCATAGCTCAAGGAAACATTCCAATTCTCATGTTGACTCCCCATTTGAAGATGGACAAGACTTGGATGCAATGGAAATAATTGAAGGGAAAGAGATGGCTGCATTCGGCCAGTGTGAAAGAGGAGTAGCAACGTTGAACTCTGATCCAAAGGACATTGAATGGAGGCAACACATTTAGAAAGGGCGTGTGAACTATTTGGAAGGAACCACAAATGAATGTGGTTTTCATGAATACCTCAAAATGGGTAGCATACACAAAATATTTCAAAAAAGGTTTTAGTAACTTTCAAGCAAATGCAATTGGTAGTTGTATAGCCATATTCTACAATTTTTGTCACTATCTTTCCTACCCATGCAATGAGAGTAAGGATCCAATGCTAAAATTTCATGCTTAATGCTACAAAGGGGATTGATCCATGAGATAAGGCACTAGCATTCACAAGGTATGTGAATTTATTTACAAAGGCTCCCAGATAAACACAACAACATGGAACACCACGATTGTTGCACATACACATAATGGATTTGTTGAAAAAGCTTTAGAAACTTCAAAGTGAATTTATGGTGAGGAAACCTTTTATTGTTGATCAAAAATAGTGGAAGAAATGTATTTATATGGGGCAGCCATTGAGCAGGTTGACCGTTTAATGGAATGCTTCGAATAGTGGTGCTACCAGTGTTAGCTAAAAGGTGGGTTGATCCAACTTTGCAGGGACGATGGAAAATGTGTGGCTAGTTTGGGCACAACTTTGATGGATGGAGGCATTTGTTGCTACAAGTGAAGCTTCCATGGTCATGAGTTGCAAATAATGGGGGAGAATACAGTCAAGTAAAGAGGATTAGAGAAAACTTAGGAAAGCAAACCAAGATCAATGATAGAGGGAGAAATGACAATGCAGCCAAATCCTAGCCATCCATCACGAACCACATAGGGTTGTTAGTGATGTTAGCCAGAGGGGTGTGAGGTATGTGATGAGGAAGTGGTGGGCCCCAAGACATTTATAGTGCCTGGGGTAAAGTTTTTGTTTCCCTGATTTAGGGGAGAGGACCCAGTAGTCGTGCACCCTAACTTTGCACTTCTAATTATCCTAAGTGGAAATTTCAAATCAGTCCCAATTTTTTACAATAGCTTATTTGGAAAATACCCTACTTATAACTATCTTACACCAAGCTTTATCTTAATTCTAATTAACCTAATCCTAAGTAAGGCATAACTATAATCATAAGCCAATTATAATCATAATCCTAACTAAGTGATAATTGAATAATCATAATAGTAAATCATAATGTTATATATTTTTTTTCATATGATGATGAACTTATGTGTAAATGTAATTTTTAATCACATTATTTTTTTAATATCAATTTATTATATTTTTTTGTAGTTAATTTTATAATTTTAAATTGATTTTAGATGTGCATTTATTATAACAAATTTATCTATTTAAGTTGCTATATTTTAATCATAACCCTAATTCTAATTCTAACCATACCCTTAATTTGAACTCTATTCATGCTTATAATTTTAATACTAACCTTAATTCTAATGACAAGCCTAATTATAATTTCTCTATTTATCTTAGAACCCTAATTGAACCCTAATTCTAATTGAATCATAACCCTAATTGACTTTTAATCTTATCCTTAAATCTTACCCTAATTCTAATTCTATCCCTAGCCTTAATTCTAACTCTATTCATGATTATAATTTTCATACTAACCTTAATTCTAATGACAAGCCTAATTCTAACTGTAATACTAATTGAACCCTAACCCTAACCCTTATTAGAACCCAAAACTTATTAAACCTTTACCATATCCTAAAACTAATCCTATCCCTAATCCTAATTGCATGTAACCCTAATTGAAACCTAACCCTAACCCTAATTGTAACCCTGATCTAACCTCATGCTAACTCTTACTCCAAGCTTTATCTTAGAAATATAATTGAACCCTAATCCTAACTAATCCATAACCATAATCATGACCCAATTATAATCATAATCCTAACTAACTCGTAATCATGATCATAATAGTAAATAATAATGTTACATTATTTTTTTAATATGATAAACTTATGTGTAAATGTAATTCTTAAGATCACATTTTTTTAAAAAGATAGATATGCTAGTTCTAAATTTATTAATTTAGAAAATTATTTTAGGTGTAATAATAAGTTTATTATAATTTTTTTAATTTAATTTTATAATTTTAAATTAATTTTAGATGTGCATTTATTATAATGTGATACTGCCACAATAATGGGTTACACTTTTTGGGACATCTCAATTTTTTCCTGAAATCACATATTTTTAGAAAATACAATGATTTAAGACTTTAAAGGTTCCATTTAAATTATTTTAGTTAAAGAGGGATTGATCAAACCCCCTTAGATAAAACCTCCTTGGATAGAACCTTGTTAGATTTAAACCATACCTATAATCGAGTCTCCTCTACACCTATCAAAATGCTAATAAAAAACCACTTTTGATTTACCTTTTGGGTGATCAAATGAATTAATTTAAAATTTATGTTTTCTAAGCATGTAGCCCTTATTATAAGCTTCCCAAAAAGTATTATTTTAAATAGGTTTAATTTGGTTATTATATTTATTTTTTAATCTCTTGTGAATGTAGGATTTTCAATGAACATCAAGTTCTTTGTTTCAAACATATGAAAAAATAGAAAAATAGAGAAAAAAAATTCTAAAAAATACATGTGCACTAGGTATTGATGTCTTTATTCAAAAAAAAAGAATAAGTTAATTCAAATGAATACAAAAAAAGTTATGCGGGCTGAAGTACACCTCTGTCCAAATTATAATTGCTCTAACTTGGAAAATTAATTTTTAAAAAAAATATGTAACAAAAAATTATGAAAAAATATCCATGCACTATATATTGGCGTGAAAAAAAAATTATTTTAAAAATTAAAATTGTATCCTATCTATAAAAAAAAGTTATGTGTTTTGAAGTAAACATCACTTTTTAAAAATGTTGATTAGAAGAAAAAATAAGTTATTAAAAATTACATAAAATGATTCACAATTTATTTTTTAATTTTTTCAAAAAATTATAATTAGAATCTACACAAAAGATCTAACAAATAACTAGTTTGATTCATCTCCAAATTCTTAATGGTTTAGCTGCTATAGGTGTAAGAAAGTGAATATCTAGTGAAAAGTCTTGATTTTAATGTCAAGTTAGGCCAAAAACTGTAACCCATTATTGTGGGATCACGTATTTATCTATTTAAGTTGCTATATTTTAATCAAAACCCTAAATGAACCCTAATTCTAATTGAACCATAACCCTAATTGACTTTTAATCTTAGCCTTAAATCTAACCCTAATTCTAATTCTAACCCTCACCTTAATTTGAATTCTATTCATGATTATAATTTTAACACTAACCTTAATTCTAATGATGAGCCTAATTATACTTTCTCTATTTATCTTAGAACCCTAATTGAACCCTAATTCTAATTGAATAATAACCCTAATTGAATTTTAATCTTAGCCTTAAATCTAACTAACCTCAATTCTAACTCTATTCATGATTATAATTTTCATACTAATCTTAATTCTAATGATGACCCTAATTCTAACTATTACACTAATTGAACCCTAACCCTAACCCTTATTAGAACCCAACCATTATTGAGCACTAATCCTAACTAAGCCATAACCATAACCATAACCCAATTATAATCATAATCCTCACTAAGTCATAATCATAATCATAATAGTAAATAATAATGTTATATAATTTTTTTCATATGATAAAATTACATGTGAATGTAATTTTTAATCACATTATTTTTTTCATATGATAAACTTATGTGTAAATGTAATTCTTAATCACATTATTTTTTAAAAATCATTCATGGTTTTTTATGAAGATTCTTTATTTTCCCCCACCAACAAGGAAATGAAATTTTTAATAGTGAACTTTACCCTAACTCTAACCTAATTGAAATATAAACCTAACCCAATTAAAATCTAACCCTAACCCTAAAACCTAATTGAATTCTAACCCTAATTGAACCCTAATTGAATTCAATAAGAATTAAGATGCCTATGTGAACACTGAAACTCATGATAAACTTATGTGTAAATGTAATTCTTAATCACATTGTTTTTTTTAAAGATAGATATGCTAGTTCTAAATTTATTAATTTAGAAAATTATTTTATGTGTAATAATAAATTTATTATATTTTATATATATTTAATTTTATAATTTTAAATTGATTTTACATGTGCATTTATTATAAAAAAATTATCTATTTAAGTTGCTATATTTTAATCATAACCCTAATTGAACCCCAATTCTAATTGAACCATAACCCTAATTGACTTTTAATCTTAGCCTTAAATCTAATCCTACCTTTAATTTGAACTCTATTCATGATTATAATTTTAATACTAGCTTTAATTCTAATGACAAGCCTAATTCTAATTTCTCCATTTATCTTAGAACCCTATTTGAACCCTAATTCTAATTGAATCATAACCCTAATTGACCTTTAATCTTAGCCTTAATTCTAACCCTAATTCTCATTCTAACCCTAGCCTTAATTCTAACTCTATTAATGATTATAATTTTCATACTACGATTAATTCTAATGGCAAGCCTAATTCTAACTATAATGCTAATTGAACCCTAACCCCAACCCTTATTGAACCCTAATCCTAACTAAGCCATAACCATCACCATAACCCAATTATAATCATAATCCTCACTAAGTCATAATCATAATCATAATCATAATAGTAAATAATAATGTTATATAATTTTTTTTCATATGTTAAACTTATTTGTAAATGTAATTCTTAATCACATTATTTTTTCATATGATAAACTTATGTGTAAATGTAAATCTTAATCAGATTATTTTTTAAAAATCATTCATAGGTTTTTATGAAGATTCTTTATTTTCCCCCACCAACAAGGAAATTGAATTTTTAATAGTGAAATTTACCCTAACCCTAACGTAATTGAAATCTAACCCTAACCCAATTAAGAATCTAACCCTAACCCTGAAACCTAATTGAATTCTAACCCTAATTGAGCCTTAATTGAATTCAATAAAAATTAAGATGCCTATGCAAACACTGAAACTCATGTTTCAAGCATGTAGAATGTGACATGTTTGGATTCAATTAGATTTGATGAGATAGTTTTATGAAGACACCAAAAAGCATAAGACATAAAGCTTGGCATAGAGAGTCTTTTCTCATAAATCATACAATATTGCGTTTACATTTCTTTCAGTTTGTTTTTCATGCAAATGAGTAAATGAAATCCTAACTTCCTTTGATTTCCTTTCACAAAACTTAAAATGATCAATTGTGTGTTAATTAAATAGTGCTAAGTGATTGACAGTTTATTTCAAATATGTATATGTGGTATTTATTTATTTCTTGCTAGAGAAAGGTGGGATTTCCTTTCAAAATATAATTCTTCTAAATTCTAGAATTTGGCCATTTAACATACATTGTTTTATGTGAGTAGAAACAATATGAACCAACTCATTAAAATGCACTATCAACACTATCTATTTAATTTGTAATCAACTATTCTATTTTATTTTACCTCTCAATTGAGGTTCATAGTTCACACAAATAAATTCAATACAATTGTTGAAGATACATTTAATTTTTTGATATGGATTTGGGCATAAATACCTATACTTAGAGCCTCACTAAAATTCCAACCGAAAGAGTGGAGAATATGCTTTTTATAGAATTTCAAAACAATAAAATTTTCATGGTTGTTGAAACATAATGCAACCAATTTCAAAAGAGTAAAATTTTCATGGTTGTAGAAACAAAACCTTACCTGTGCTTGATGTATATCTAAAGATGTAGTTGGTTCAAGTATTTTTGGATGACTTCCTCCCATTGAAGTAAAAATTAATTATACCCTCTACTCATCAAAAGAGGCCTTTATAGTTTTTACTGCAAAAGGAAGAAATCAAATATTATTATATTTTTCTTTAATTATTTTTATGTGTACATAATTGTGATTATATCTATCTAGCAATGTTGCCTTCCAAATAAGAAATCAATATTTTTATTAAAAAAATTTATAATGGAAATATAATTAGTGTAAAAAATTACCTTTTGTTTGTTTACCTGAAGCTATTATATTTCCAAAACTTCCATATATCCTGCATCTTCCATCTTTGAATTGAATATCATAATCCTTTTCCACCATCTGTCCAAAACTCAACAAGTTGTGCTTCAAGCCTTCAACATAAAGAACATCATCAGTGTTATGCTTACCACCAAGACAAATAGATCCTCTACCACGAATCACATAAGCATTATTATCTCCAAATATTACAATCCCACCATCATACTTCTCTAGACTTACAAATTTGCTTTTGTCACTAGTCATATGATGTGAGCATCCACTGTTAATGACCCACTCATCCTTTTCTTCAATTTTGGATGCAAGAGCTTTCTCAACTTTAGCAAATTCACTAGCCATAGGAATATCTTCCTTGATAGCAATGAAAACCCAATCATCTTCATTTCAATTTTCTTTATTAGAATCTTCATCAGTCACACCTTCTTTAGAAAATAGAATTTCTTTCAGAATCTAGATTTGTAAAGCTTAGATATTGGAATTCTTTTAGGACACCTTTATGCAAAATGGCCTATTTTACTGCAAGAAAAACATTTTATAGGAAACTTTCCTTTATACTCACCTTGTCCTCTACCTTCTTTCTTCACAATCAATGCTTCCAAGTCTTCTACCTCTCTTTCTTCATCTTCAAGCTATTTCATTTCTTCCTCATACTTGAATGTCTTTCTAGAACTCTCTCCCAGATCATATCTTTGCTTGTTTCTTCTGGATA
>VDFB02378099.1:0-19519 GCA_007258455.2 Sequoia sempervirens
TTATGTTCCGCAAAGAATTTATGAAATTATGGTCTCTCTTCTTTAGTTAATGATGCAGCAAAGAGGACCATTTTGGGATCTTCGGTAGTTGATATGTTGTCTTCTATGGTGTCTTCTATAAGCATAGCCAATTTCTCTTATTGTATGGGAAGAAAGTCTAGTCCTCCATCTTTGGGTGCCTCAGAGAGGATTTCACCCGCAGATACGTCCTTTTTTTACTTTTTTGTCGTCAGAAGGTGCCTTTTGGTTTTCACCTAAAGAATTTTCATTTTTTATTTTATTTTTATTTTTAATTTTTGATTGGAGGACTGAGCAGTCTTGCCGAAGTATGCCGTGCAATCCAAGTCAATGGTGAATCCTAACTTGTGATCACCACTGGGTATGCCCTCATGTAACTACAAACTCGCAATTGCCTCTATCATTCCGAATGTGTATAGGACTAGCGGTCTTGCATAATCCTAATTGACCAGCTGAGGATAAATTAAGGAAATTCCATCGCCACCGTTAGGGTGAATTGAGGGATACGTAGAAAGCATGCAGACAGATTCAGTGATATTGTAGATGAGATTATTATCATCCAACTCCACATCGGACTCTATCCAATATTCCTCTTCACTAGTCTCATATTCGTTGTCAAAATAAGGGGTGAAGGACTTAGAGTCATGGTTTTCAGTGTCATCTGGTACTTTAGATGGATTGGACTGAAGGAATTCAGATGGTGGGTCTTGTATGTCATGGGGAGTGGTAAGGGGACTTTGACTATTTGGTGCCTAATCAATTTTAAATGTTTGCCAAAATCTTTGTTTAGAGGTCAGTTCCCCTATTTTGAAAAAAAAATCATCGAGGCAACAGTCACTTAAGGATCGTTCTGAGCCAAATTCCAACTCTTGGGAGTCAGTTTCAGTGACGGTTTCCTTAGTGGACTCGACACCTTTCGAAGCATGTACTCGCTCATTTGAAAGTCCAATGGTACGTCGATCATCATTATCAGGTGATCCAAACCCTAATCCAAGATACTTTGGTATGTAGAAAGGTTATATGGGCTCTCTTCATCTAGCTTTATTTCTGCCTAGGCCACTAGTACCATCGTAGCCCTTACCCTTCATTATGTCATAACCCTTGCCATATTTTTGAACTAGAAATGGGGGTAGTGCAACAGTTTCCTTATAGATCCATCCTATGATATCAGCAAGGTCCTCATTACTCATGTCTCCCCATTTGATGAAAAATGTTTTTGGTGGAACCTTGAAAATTTCCTTGGGTTCCATTCTAAAACATGGCCGACCATAGACCTTCAAAGACTTGGGTATCGTTGTGATGCTATACGCTATGTGCAGTTTGAATTCTCCACAACCGAGGTCCTGGATCTTGACAGTGGATTCATCCTTAGGGTTTGTGGAAGATGGTGGTGTGGTGGAAGACGTGGATGGATCAAATGTGCAAGATGATGTGAGTGTGGATGGGTCAATGTATTTGGATGATGAGGAGCTAGGTTCTTCTCGGTTAATAGGCACTCAGTTTTTAGAAATACCCCTTAGGTTGGTACAATATTGGAACGGGTCAGGGTCTCCATATATGGTTATTTTTGCATCGTCAAATGGAAACTTTAGGCATTAGTGATATGTTGACGACATGGATTTTAAGGCATGAATCCATGGACAGCCGAGCAAGATGTTATATGGTAATTCCAAATCCAGGACCTGGTAGGTTGTTTCCACAATGACTGGTCCCACTCTAATAGGGAGAGAGATAACGCCACATGAAAAGCATTCTTAATCATCATATGCTTTGATCACTATACTCTTTGTCGGGTCCACACATGCATCAGAGAATCCTAGAGCCTTAACCAGTTTGAGGGAGCATATGTCAATCCTGCTCCACCATCTACTAAAACTCATCTAGCTTTGTGCTTGTGGACAAAATTTTCTATGTGCAATGCATCATTGTGGTTGGTCTTAGGTGATCAGTATTCTTGATCCGAGAAGGTGACATGGTGAGGCGTAGTGAGGTATCCCACCATGGTCTCAAACTAACTAACATCAATTTCCTTGGGGACTGACGACTCTTGCAAGGTTTTATCTAGTATATCCTTGTGCACAGGAGAGATACGAAGTAGCTCAAGTATAGAGATTTGTGTGGGAGTCTTGCCCAGCTGATTGATAAGGTTGAACTGACTTTTGGGTTGCCACTGCTTTGTGGTCGAGACAAGTTTTGGCTGTTTAGCAGATGGGCCAGGTATGGTGATTTTGGGTTGTCTAGTGGGAGGTGGACTAGCTATGGTGACCTTGCCACTTCGAGTAGTAGCATTGCATTGAGGTTCTCTCTTGACGGTAATGGTATTGATGTATTCATCGTCAGTTCGAACATTATTTATAATAGGTCCACTAGAATATTCATACTTGGCTTGGGTGAAGTTAGCTTGATTATTATTCATCTATGGACCTGACGTGGAGGCATTATTAGAACCATGGTCTTGCAGTGGATTCTTATGAATAGTATGGTCTGAATTGGAGGAAAATTGCGATCCACCTACCTCAATGATATGACTTTCGATAAGATCTTGTACTAGGTTTTCCAATTGTCAAAAGTTATAGGTTTTATGTCCTTTTGTTTGATGATAATCACAAAATGCATTATCATTCCACCATGATGATTTAAATTGTCCTATGTCGTATGGTTTGGGTTCTTGAAGTGTGATGACCCCATTCTAGAGGAATTTCTTGAGGACTTCTTCAATGGGTTCACCCAAAGAAGTGTATGTACGAACCCTAGGAAATTGTCTCATCTGACGATATTATCTCTGATTATTTTGGCTGCTCTAGTTGTTTGAAGGGACATTGGTAGGAGGTGTCAATTTCATTTTTGGTTTGTTTTGTTGTTTAACCCTTTTAGGGCTAGTACAAGACCCACAATGTTTGTAGTATTGCATCAACACCATCATTTGTAACGTGTTTATTTTTTACCTAGTATTTATTCTTGTCGGCGGGAGGATTTTCATTTGCATTTTTGGGACCGTACCTTAGCTCTCCCTTTGTGATAAGGGATTTCTCAATCTGGACCCCTTTTTCGACTACATCCATGAAGGTTGTGCAACAATGCACTTGCAATGCATATTTTAGGGGACCCAGAAGTGTTTGAATGAACATGTCGACCTTTTCCCTTTCAGGTATGTCAATGTGACACCAACTAGCTAGATTTCTCCATTTTTGAAAGAATGGGTTGAACGTCTCACCAGCATCCTCTTGCGTGAGATTGCACAAGCTAGTGATAGAGGTGTCCATCTCAATGTTGTACGTGTAATTTTTTATGAATTTTTGCTTGAGCTCATCCCATGTTTGGATATCCTTTTGAGTGGAAAACCATTCAAGGGCAGGACCCACCAAACTTATAGAAAAAAGTATTATCAAGTATGTTTGTTCATAGGCGATGTCCATACAATTGGTTGCAAATTCGCAAACATGTTCAATGGGGTTTGTCTTGCCTATGTATTTTGTAAAATTGGGTGACACATATCCCAAAGGAAATGGTGGCATGTATAAGCTCATGTTGAATGGTTATATGTTTAGATCATATGATATTTCTGATTTCTTGTCTGATATGTGTATGTTTTGGATAGTTTTCTCTAGACCCATCTTTTTTGCTTGTAAGGCCTCTATTACAGGGTCATTTGTGGTTGCATACATTGTACCATAGGTCCCCATTTGTTGTGCGTGGATATTGGTGTATTGTGGTGGTATGGATTGTTGTGACATGTATGATATGTTCGGATTGATGTGTTGTTGGTACTGAAAGTTAGGGTTGGGGGTATGTTGGTGAGTATGAATGTGGGATGAGTAAGCTGGGATGTGTCCCCCAGCCATTTGTGTCGTTATTTTGGGGACATGGTGACCATGAACATTGTGATGTGTTAATGATGCCATGGGTTGTGTTTTGACTACTTTGTCCAAATTATTGGGTTTGGACAAGGGGGATGGTCGAATGTTGTCCTTAGGATTTTATGGGATTTGACAGTGTTGACGTGTTCACATTTTGTTGTTGTCCTTAAATAAATATATGTCATTTACCCCCACCCAAAGGATTTTTTGAGATACCAATGAGAGGGTATGTCGAAGGTGTACTCATGGTATTCAATGTAGCTATCAAAGGGGAATTGTTATGACTTGATGATGCCCCAGTCACATTTACCATATTGGTAAAAAGAGGATTGGAGTAATTTTCCCACATTGTCATGAAGCCAAAAGTGGTTCTAGCCGATTGTGCTAATGTTGTGGATATTGTGGGCACTGTGGCAGATTGTGATCCTCCAATGGATGTAGCATTTATTGTATTGGAGGTGTGCAGGATATTGGAGGTAGCATGCACTGTCGTTGTAGTGTCAAAGAAAGTATTGCTCATAGTGTTTGGAGGCTAACAACTATGTGACATGTTATGCATGTTTTTTTCATTAGGGTCTGGAGATGTTGATCTCAACATGTTGATGTCAAATCTGTGCGGTAACTTAGCTCCTTGACTCAAGAATATGGCTAAGTATCTATCTCTATCGTATAGGACCATTTGTTTGAAAAATTGAGAGGCCTCTAGATCTTGTGCTGCTACCTCTAGGTTTTCCTCAAGTATTTGACCGTATTCATCCTTACGTAAGAATGGTTCAAATGGAATAATTGATGACAAAGATATTGTTGTGAGAGGTTGATTTTTTGTATTGCCAAATGGATCATCAAAATTCTAGTTTGGGTCATATGTGGGATTGTTGACAGTGGAAGTGGGATCTTGTCTAAATTTTTCCATTTGTTGTTGTTTTTGGAGTCTATTTTCCACCATAAAATGAGATTGCTCAAATGAAAATGAAAACTAAATGCAAGGATGAAACTATGCAAGGTCTAAGTTCAAAATGACGACTAGGATGAATAATATTTTTGGATTTTTGGGAATAAAATATGCAATGTCTAAACTTATAATGCAATTTAAGACAAGGATACCTAAGCACTTCTAAGCTCAATCTTTGTTTTCAATTTTAGTTACTAAAGGACTTTGTTGAAAAGGAGAAGATGACAAGGTCAAAATGACTAGTGACTTTTCCTAACTAGACTGTTGAGTTGGAAAATCTCACAAAAGGGACAATGACTGAAAAAGGGATTGATAATTTAGTCCAAGAGAACCTAGTTTAGAAAGCAATGATGTTGCAAATTGTGTTGAGATTTTCCTAATCCAAAGTATGCAAGTATTAAAACCTAGGGACAAGCTAATGCCTAATGTATGTGACTAAAAATAATGAATGATGAAACCTAGGGTCAAGAATGCAAACTAATAGTCAAAAGTTTGAGCAATTTCAAAGTTAGTTTTTGACAGACTCGCTTTGGAAACAGTGTTTGACAAAAGATTGACAAGGTGTAGACTCAGATTTGACTTTGTATGAAGTTTTACTTGTGACAGGAAAATGTGTTGTTTGAGGCTTCAAATGCATCACAGTTTTGCGAATGCATTTCAGTTTGAGCAAATGCGGCTCGTGGACTGACAAATGCGACTTAGTTTGGCAGATGCATCTCTATAAGGTTCAGATGCATCGTGACGTAGATAGATGCAGTGTTTGAAATGTCAAATGTAGTTTATCAGGTCAATTGCATCTCAGTAGTTTTCAAATGCGTTGCAGAAAAGCGAATGCATTTAAACAATTGTGTCACAGTTTGTTTTCTTGATGTACTGAGAGCAAGTTTGATCTATCTTATGTTGAGTGTTTTGTTTAGAAATGTAAATGTGGTGAATCTAGAAATCACTTGAAAAGCACAATGTTTTTAATGTAAGCAACTGCACATAAGACAAGTATAATACTAAAAGGCCAATAGGCCAAGGGTTTGTATATTTGATACAACCCACCTTAATACTCCAGATTGGTGATAAACACCTTTCCTTATCGAGAGCGGATAGCTTAGAATTTTGCTGGCCATGGCTCCCCTCCATGGCTCATTAATGTCATTCGAGCACACCAAATTCAAATTCTTGGGTAGTGACTTCCCAAGAACTGCTATCTCTACTTAAGGAGATCAGTAGTGAGTGTGTTAGGGCATGATACTGTACCCTGCACTATATCAAGTAATGACCAAAGAACAGTTGGACACTAAAAAATGAGGTGTTTAATACAAGCATTTCATTCGTAGGGAATGATCCATGCAATGAGAGTCCTCTTTCGGATCCATCTTTTCGGAACCACACGCGTGATTCTTGGGCTTTCCCCAAGAATCCACTTTTATATACCGGCTGGAAGTCCCTCGGTGTCAGGGTGCTACCGGTCTGAGTCGTCCTGGGGTGAGTACTTTTTCCCACCAGAACAAGCCCAAGTTCTAGAGTTAGTAACCATTTCTCTTACACCCAAGATTGACCAAAAGCGCAAGGGGAGAGGATACTTCGATTACTAAATCATAAGGGTAATAACATACAAAAATGGGTCTAGTTTTCCGATCACCAATTTTTCACAAGGTGAGAGCATACTCACCTACCATTTTGCAAACACAGTAATGCAAATTAGAAGACCTTTTCTTTTTAATTGCACTAAAAGTAAGTGTGTACTAATCTATGAAAAATACAGGCACAATGTTTTATTGTTTAAGTATTCGACGTTCGAACCTACAAGACCAGATGTCAGGAGTTTGAATTTTTTCCTTTGACCCATGAGAAGTAACTGCCAAATACTGCAAATGAAACTTAGTATCACAAAAACCTAACTAGGCAGAATGCAGAAGAACAAAAATAAAAATAACAAAGAAAACAGCAAAAAGCCCGAATGCAAATAAACAGAAAACGTTACCAGTCAAATGCATCACGACAGAGCAAATGCGGCTTTCCAAACTTTGATTACGGCGCAGCAGATCGATTGCAGTGTTTTAGCTTGTGTATGCATCATGACGCATCTGATGCATCATGATTTAAAAAAATCAACTACATTGCTTTGTACCTGTACCTACAAAAATGACAAAAAACGCACAAAACCGTATGGAAAAAATAAAAAGGAACAAACTCGGGTTCACCAATGTATCTAAGGGTTAATTTTAAGTTTAGTTTATCAAATGAATTGAAAGCATAAACCCAAAGAAATAATGAAGTGTAAAGGAACAATAAACGAAAACACATGAAATAGAACAAACTCACCCAATGTTTTCATTCTCCATGGCTAATCTCCATTACACCTTCAAACTTGTTGATTTGTGGTGCCCTCAGATCAAACGTGTGAGCAATCCTTGACAAAGTCCTACACAAGTTTTGAAGGATTTTCTTCTAAAATGCCTATGCCTATGAAAATATGATTGAAATGCCTATGCCTAAATATGCCAAGACTAAGTGGAATAAGATAGTAAAATGTTGCAATGTCTGTGAAATATCTAAGTATGTTAGTGCGTAATCTAAAAATGAGAGAAAAATAGCATTTTATAGAAAATGCCATTTTGAATGGATGAACAAGATTGACTTTTGACAGAGAATTAAAATCAGAGGCCCAGATTAAATTTGATTGTCCCTATTTAGGGTTAGGGAAAAATCATTAAGCGAGTGGTCGAGATTTAATCTGAGAGAATCGAATCGGTGGTGGAGAATAAATGAGATAATTAATTCAAAAATAAAGATTTTTGAAAATCAAGAAGATAAGAGTTGAACTGAAGATCAGATTTGAAAAATCAATAATCTGCCCAATTACTTGATTTTTGGAGGAAAGTTACCAATTTGAATTAAATTAATTCAAAATATGGATTTTGTAAAATAATAAATAATTGATTTTCAGATTATTTACCAAAATGGACCATCAGTTAAGAATGTGATGACATTTTAAATAATTTCATTTATTTAAAATGAGATGAATATTAATTTGGACAATTAAATAATTAAAGATAATTATTTAATTTAGCAGATAAGATTAATTAATTAAATAAATTAATCAATTCATTTAATTATGACAATTAGTGACATATTAAATAAATAAATAAAACTTATTTATTTAATAATCAGGAAGAAATGATGAAGAAGGGTAATTAAATAAATTTCAGAAATTTATTTAATTGGGGAAGACTTAGATAATTAATGACATATTTAATAAATAAATAAAATTTATTTATTTAATAATCATGAAGAATAAAGGACATGAATTAATTAAATAATTATGAATTATTTAATTAATAGTCGAATATGGGCCAAGGACATAATTAAATGTCATAATTATGCTAGGACGAAAGTGGTAAAAATAGAGCTTGCAGGCCTAGGTCATTTTTAAGTGTCTACACTTCATTATTTACTTTTGGTATGTTTTATTTATGCACTAGTTTGCTAACCTAAATATTTCCCATAGTTATAGGTGCATGTCGTAGAGATGTTCGCATGTCACACATGTGTCTCATGAAAAACCATGACTAATTTGGTTGTTGGGACATTACACCTACCATGTTTTGGTAGTGTAATTCCTCTACCAACCTACATTCTTATTGGTAATCATTTAGGAAAGTTGTTTAGAACAAAAAGACCTTTCTTGAGGATTCATTCTTGATCTTTTGAACTACACAAAAAATTATAACATTCTACAACACTTCTTGAGCATACACAACACTTCATGTATATTTAATTTCTCATTCACATCATTCTCCATCTCTCTTATTTATGCATATCTTTCAAAGAACTCTTGCATAGGTTCCAAAATAGACACCATTGTCCCACCATTGATGCAAACTCAAGGATACCTTGCAAAGCTCTATCATTCTCATTTAAAGAGGCAACTATCATCTTGGAGGCTCTTGTTGCTTCTTTATTGTACCAAGAAGTTACTTTGTTTTTGTTCTTGGGAGTGGTAACTCTTTAAGATTTTACATTGAGCATATTATATTATTTATCTCATTAGCATATTTTCATTTCCATATCTTTATTTTTGTTTATATCAACTTGTCTAAGGATTTTTGTGGAGGTGGGAACACCAAAATGAGGGTCTAATTGAGGAAAACTCCTACACATCCACCCAAACCCTTTGGTCTTATTAGTGTAGGTTCAGGTGGAAGAGCTGCTTGGAGAAAACTTTGATTTCAATAGAATTTGTTTATGATTCTCTAAACTCTACCTTGGTATTTTCATTTAAGTTTCACTTACATCTTCACTTCTATCATTTCATATTGACTATGTATCTATACTTTGCAACCTTTCATGTCTAAAACAATGTACATGATATTTCATGTTTCTCTATGATAGTTTTTATTTTTTCCTATATGGGACACTAGCATGGTGCATTGTCATTTGATAGTTGCACATTAGTAATAGATAGAGAGTTTGTCAAATCATCTTAAAAACATATGTTCTTTGTACTTTCAGTTTTTGAGGTATAAAGGGTTTAGATAATTTGTGTACCTCATCAAAACACATTTGATTATTTAAATGGTAGACTCAAAGGTTGTAGTTACTTGAATGCTTACCTGAGTAGAGGGTTAAAACTTGGATCCTCAAAGGCTTTGATTATCCTTCATAGTGGTTCACTTTTCATCCTATCCTTTATAGTGGTCCCAAGAAGGATAGGTCAAGACCCAAATATATCACAACACATCTTTCATTTCTTGTGCAATCCTCCAAGCATATGGTGTAAGCAAAGGAACATGCCATGTTAGCCAAGTATCCACAAATAACCCAAAAATCTAACTCAAGACATAATGCAGCACCAAAGTGGCTAATTAGCAACATATGGATCACATGGGGATGTTCCTTAAACATCCAACAACACTTCAATATATTCCTTTCATACTATCATACCATCAACATCCATCATAGATCAAACAAGTACAACATACTTCATTTAGGAAGCACAAAATATATAGTTAGATAACGTATCATTAGTAAAAAAAGTTGTAGACCACTCCAACACATTGATATTGGAACTAAGACACTACATAGATGTTGAGAGAATATTCATCAAGCCATAAGAGAACAGACATCAATACGAATAAATGTGGAGCATCTCCCAGACTAGTTTGGATAATCAACAATAATACCAATCCTCTACAATTCACAAAGATCTCCTTGGCAACACAAATGACCTAAAATTATAGGAGTGCAACATCCGCATAACATTGGCATTAAATACCAAACTATAAGACCAAGGCATCAATAGCAGAGGAATGTGGAGAATTCTCCCAAATAGACTTCAACGCATCTTCCTGAACTAGAATCACTTAAGCAACTTGCAAATACTAGAAATTTCTTTCAGCAACACATACTTCATTAGGAACATCAAGAGAGAGAATAAGATATACTATAGACCTTCAACAACATCTTTACACTATCATTCATGCTTTGAATCCCCATCTTAATTCTTCTAATCCTCATCTAAATATACCAGTAAGGAATCAACTTTACTAAAAGTAATAATGCATTATATGAACTTCAACAATTCTTCTTTGATAAGGCATGACATCCAAACATGAACTTAAAAAATTCTTCTTTGATAAGGCATGACATCCAATCATGAAATTCAATAATTCTTCTTTGATAAGGCTTGATATTCAACCATGAAATTCATCACCAATGTTAGCCCAAATTGAATATAACAATGACTAACAACATGCTTTTGAAGTGTTGATATTAATGATAACCAAAAATTAGATCAATGCCTAATAACATACTTCTCAAGTGTTAATATCAATGATAAAAAACAATTAGTGTTGACATCAATGAAAAAAACTATCATAAATCTCCCCCTATGGCATTGATGTCAACACACACTACTCACTCTGCCCCTTTGACATCAAGGACAAAGGGCCATACATGTATGTATAAAGCAATAGCATCTATTCTATCCTTGGGGACAAAGGGTAAAAGGATATTCTATTGAAAGAATAGCACATACTCCACCTTTGACCAGTAGGACAAATTCTTCAACTAGTAACAACTACATAACATCTTCAACACTCCTCCTTTCTACCATCTCCCCTTGAGAGGTGGCACTCATCAATCTAGGAGTAAAGGATATGACATGAAATTCTCCCCTAGATAGATGTAGCATTTATGCATCTAATTAGAACAAGGAGGGTCAATAACTCCTAAATTCTTCTACAAATACTCAAAAGTATCCTTTGAAAGTGCCTTAGTGAAAATATCTACAATTTGGTCCTTGGTAGGCACATACTCCATTTTGACTTCATGTTCTACAACCTTCTCTCTCAAAAAGTATTACTATATTGAGATGTGTTTAGTCCTTTAGTGCATTATTGTATTCTTGGAAATGTTAACTTTACTTGTATTGTCACATAGTATAGGAATAGGTTCATCATAAACCACCTTCACATCCTTCAATTTTTTCTTCATCCAAAGCACTTGAGTGCAACAAGATGTTGCAACAATATATTATTATTTTATTGTGGACAAAGGCATTGAATCCTACTTTTTAATAAACCATGAGACCAGTTTGTTTCTAAAAAAGAATGCATGTGTACTCGTACTTCTCTGATCATCAACACAACCTACCCAATCAGCATCAATATAGGAACTTAAAGAGAAATTTTGATCCTTTTTGTGCCATAGGCCATAATTTAGAGTACCATTTACGTATTTGAAGGTTATTTTCACAGATTTCTCATGAGATGACTTAGGATTGGCATGAAATCTGGCAAGCAAATAATCTTGAAACACACTAGGATATGTAAATTGTCTACATGTGCTCATATGACTAAACTAGTAAATGCATCAACCGGCAAAAATACACAAATGTGGAAAATAAAAAGTACACCTTTTCCTTGATTAACTTAGGAATAATTAATGATAACTTGGACTTGATATTGTCATGATCTAGTGTTGTGATGTGTTTTACACATCCACATTAGGTTTTGGGCCCTATTAAAGCTAAATAAACCTAACCTTTCCTAAATTTAGTGTTGTAAAGTGTATTTATTTACACTTTCACATTAAATTTAGGAGGCTTGTAAATAAAGTGGGCCTAATCTAGTGTTGTAATGTGTTCTAAACATTCACATTGGATTTAGGGGCCTTTGAAGCTAAATTCACCCAATTTTGCCTTAATTTAATGATGTAAAGTATATTTATCTACACTTTCACATTGAATTTTTGGCCCTATTACATTTATGGCATGTATATCGTCATTAATAGGCCCCTATGGCCCTATATTGTGCATCCCAAGACATATTTCAATCAAAAAAATGACAAGATCAACAAATAAGCTTAATTTGCACACATCTTGAAACTTTAGTAATCAAAATAGGCCCTGTGGGACCCATTCACCACTATGGGTGAATGAGTCCCATCTAGGTGGGACCCATTCACCCAGCATGGTGAATGAGTCCCATTTGGCCTATTTTCAAGGTTTTAAGTGGGTAAAACTAAGTTTTAAGTTCAAATTTCATGTATGTTGACATTTGGGACCCAATACACAGTATCTTAGGTGGATTTCCTATATAAATGAGCTTTCAAACCATTATTTCATAAATTCTACATGTTATCAAGTTGAGCATTCAAGAGTTAAGCCTTCCAAGACTTTACAAGGTTGTTAGGAGAGTTTGCAAGAGCATTTCTAAGGTATTTAAGAGTAGAATTCTTCATCAATTGTTGCAAAAATTTGAGATTCACCATCATGTCAAGGATATCAAGCACCAAGCATGTTATTGAGCTCGTGTTGTGATGTCGCATTGAAGATCCAAGATCAAGCATTATTTTACACCTATTGTCAAGATCAAGATCTACATCCTTCATGGCCATTTCATGTTGAGTTGCAGAATTACAAGACATCATTCAAGGTATTATTGTCCATGATTCATGTTCTTAGTTTTAGGTTTCATGCATTCATTTCATTGTCTCATCATTTGGTTTAATTACCTACAAGGGCTTTTACCAAGGAAAACCCCTATTCCCTAACAATCAACACTTTTTCTCTTTCTCTTTGTGTAATTGTAGATCTAGGTTCTTTGAAGACTTAAAGGATCATTGAAGATTAGGTTACAAGCTTGAAGAAAGTTTTTGGAGTTGTCTACCCATTTGCAATGTCATAATCTTTACCAAAAAGTCATCTACAAGTCCAAAATTAGGGTTTCAGATCTGGAGACAAAGTGGAATAGAAAGAGAAGACATTGAAGACCAAATTCAGACATTGAAATTCTACAAAACCATAACTGGACTCATTCACCTAGATTGGAAAATGAGTCACAATTTAGGTCAATTTTGAGATTTTTGCAGTTTCGGATACCCTTTTTCTAGAAACTTGTTCCTATGAACAAACCCTGATCTGGGACTGATTTTCCCAAATTAGTGAATGATTCCCAATAGGAATTTTTTTTAGGTTATTCAACATTTTAGGCCCCTATTCAAGCTCTCTCAGATTTCTAGGTTCTCCTTTGTACTTTTCCAATTTGTTGTTCTAATTTATTTGCACCTATAGTTCTGTATAGGTGCGAATTTGCACACCTTACAAAAATTCCCCTTTTACATTTCCTCACCTTAGAAAACCCAATTCAAAGGTGAAAATGCACATCATCCCACTTCCTTCATTCCACTTGGCATATGTTTTATGCGTTAGCAAAAGAATAACTATCAGAGACACCCGCACGACACATAGAAATTCATGCAACACGCTTACATCCTTGATAGATTCTTGTGTTTGAATCCTACAAAGGAATTACACTTCCCATTGGGGTTAATTTGTAACATGCCTCTTCGACCAACAAACCTAAATATGTCAATTTTTCTCATTCTCCCTTCAAATTCATTCTTCATTCCTCCATTTCATCTTCTAAGGAATCTTCTTCACAAGCTGAGACAATCTCTCCAAGCACTCCATTCAGCTCTCTACATACTTTCTCAAGCATTCTCTTAGCTTCCATCTCTTTCAAGCAACACTTTTCACTCCATAGCAGTAGCAACAACACTCCATCAACTCTATAGAGAAAGTGCGGAACAACACCATTGCAAAAAGGGCTTGAGTCCTCTCATTTTCTCCTCCGTTAGCTAGTGAGTTCTTGGTGGAGGTGGTAAGATTTTCACTCCTCTCCTATACAATTTGGTTGAGTAGCACATTACTATTTTGTAGTGTTATTGTGTTCTTTTCTTTCATTCTCATTTATCATACTTTCTTTCCATTATTGTTATCTTGGCTATCTGTGGAGGTAGAAACACCAAAATGGGGGTCTAACTGAGGCAGACCCCTATACAGCCCCCAAACAAATTTCCTCTTTCTTGTGTGTAGGTGGCCATTCTTTGTGGAGCTAGCTGGTGAACGAATACCTTTTTGAGATCATTCTTGTCACCTTAACTCTCATATATTTGTTTTATCATATTCATTTATATTTGTCTTACTTTATAGCTCTATTTTGTCCCTTTGGAAGTGACTAGCTAGGTCATCAGCCTATTTTTTGGTGGTTCAAATTTTATTTTTGGTCCTCTTGTAATATGAAAACCAACGCACCTGAGAGACTCTAGTGTGCTACATTATCATCCCACAACTACACTTTCATCCTTAGGCAAAGAGTTACCTGAGGCATAGTGTGGAACCTAGAAAATGGCTTGCCTAGCCCCATTCTGAGTTTCAGGTCTGCAAATTGATTGAAGGACCTTATAGTCCTCATCATTCCTGTTCCTCATCTTAAAACACCCTTTTAAGCTGAGGTAAGCTAGGGAAACCTTCCGCTCTTGGCTCTCCATGATCTAGCATTTTGAATGTGGTTGGTCCCTCTCTCTTACATTTTTGGTGAACCTAACATGAACCAACGTCTGCTCATCTGTTAGTGTTGAAACTTTTCCCTTATACCTTGTGACTGTTGTTCCCATAAGTGTTGTGAAGATTTATGAGCATCAAAACCTAATCCACAACCTCTGGGTATATTGTGAAGAGAAGTATACAACACCTTTTAATGGAGAGGATGAAGGTCACTCCTAGTTTCTCTACAGGCCTTTTTGTTGGATCCACCATTGGTCTCACTACACACGAGTAGTTTTCAAAGGGTGAAGTTAGATTTTCTAATGAGACCGATCACATCCCCACTCCTCTTGCATCTCCTACACCATCATCGGTCAATGAGCATGAGGCTATCACATTCCTTCAGAATATGTCTCTACCCTTAGTAAAGGGTTGGGAAACTTGGAGCATCACTTGGGAAGAGACCCAAAGTTGGCTAGGGCTACTCAGGTTATTAGCGAACTAAAGTACATTTTGGAAAAAGACCGAACAAGAATAGAACTCTTGGCTAGTATCTCTAGTTTGACTGATGTATGTGCTCCTCCAAACAGTCCTAACATTATACGAGTAGTTGATTTTGAAGACCATGAGAAACAACTAGGATTTTTTATGCCTCTTACATTTGTATACATGACCGATACTGTATCCTCGATCAATATTCCCTCTGCCTCCAAGAAATCTAACACTATCAAAGTAAACCAGATCCCCTTGGATTTTAGCTTCACCTCTCCTATCACCTCTAGTGGTGGAGGTTTTGGTGGGTTGAGCGGTGGGGGCTTTGGTAGTGGTGGTGGCTTCGACAGTGGGGGTGGTGCTAGTGGAATCAATTTCGGTAGAGGTTATGGTGGTTGCTTTGGAAGTGGAGATGGCTCTGGCAAAAGCCCTATTGGTGGTGGTGGCTCTGGTGATGGTTCTAGCAGAATTCACTCTAGTGGTTCTAGTGGTGGATCTAGTGGCATTTCCAGAGGAGGTTCCTCTAGCCCTCTATATTCTAATGACCCTATTTTGAACACTCTTCTTAAAAATATGCGTAAGATAAAGATCCAATTGGCGAGTCTCTCCAAAGCCTCTACCCAACCTATCTTCTAGCATAACCCATTGTCATTCATGATTCTAAACACTCCCTTCCCTCAAGGAATGGAGATCCCTAAACTTGATACCACAAATGCATGTTTCTGCCTTTAACGCCCTATGCATAGATTTCTTCCATCACAATCATTGATGGAAAAACTATTCCCTCAATCTATCAAGGATACAACACTCGAATGGTATTGTTCCTTGCCTAATAATTCCATTTTCTCATCTAAACAACTTGTAAACCAATTTCTATGACAATCCCAAGTTAACATAAGGCCGAAGATGACCTTTTCGGATCTCATCCAATACAAACAAGGTGATAATGAAAAGATCACTCATTTCATAGCATGGTATCAGGTGCTCTTCTCATAGATCTTGCATTTGTTGCATGATTATGATATGCAGAAGGTATTCATAGGGAACTTGCAAAGGCCTTGGTAGGAGAAGTTTGCCCTTATGAAATACCCTTCTTTTGCGCATTTTTGTGCAATCCTACGAGAATATCCACAAATGATAATTCAATTCAGAGGACCCTCCTCACACTCCTATACTAAATGAAATTCCATCATATCAATCTTTGGGAAAGGTAAAGCCATTGTGAATGTAGTATCTGTTGCAGATGACATTGGCCTCAAACACAACTGAAAGTTCATGAAGTTGGAAAACTCTTACTCTTCCATCTTGCAAAATTTAGTGAAGGATAAGATCGTTACTATGTCAAACCCTGGACCTCTTAAGGAACACTACCCTAGTTGGTATGATTCAAGTACCTATTGTCAATACCATCGAGTTAATAGACATGATACCAAACATTGTATGCACCTGCATCATGAGATACAGGAAAACATCGAGGATGGTAATATTCATCTCGATGGAAGCAAGCAAAATATGAATAAATTGATGGTGAAAGTGAATAGTGAACTGTAGACATACACAAACCCATTTTCATTGCATTTTGCTAACATTATTGTCGATACCATCGACTATATCACTCATCCCAAGGCCTATGTTAACATAGTCATGGTTACTTCTACCATACATCCTATGACCGATTCACCGGATGTGACATTCACTTCACTATACTTACCCATAAATAACAAGCCCTATACCATCTACATTCCCGCTCACCTCAATGGTAAAATTATGACAGGAGTCTTTGTAGACTCCATGATTCAAGTGAATGTTATTATAGAAGAGAATTTGTGGCTTCACTCACTACATAGAAAAGAATACAAAGAAACTAAATCCACCATCCATACACATGATGGTCTCTCTCTGAAGCCATATGGCTTGATAACTTTATCTATCCTAGTTGGACCTAGGGCTATTGACACAATTTTCAATGTCATCCTAAAGTCGGATTTGTTCAAGATGAAGCTAGGCATACCCTAGCTAGCTTCCATGAATGGAATCACATTCGTTATTCATACATGTCTAAAGTTCTCCCATGAAGGTGTTGTGCATGTAGTGCATGACACTAGATACCAACCTTTGGTATCCTATGGGGGTTATTCATTAGACCATTTTTAGCCCACTCTAGTTGGTTCACTTCCTCCAATAATGAACCTACTTTTCAAAAACTATGTGAAGTTTAAGACCAAGGACAAAGGGCAGCCAAAATTGGCTCTTCCTGTACCTCAAAAACTAGCTGCCTCCTCTTCTAAAAGGGAAGGAGAATATTTCCCTTTCTCAGGATGACTCATCCACTCCCATCTCTTGGGAGGAGTATTGGATGAGAAAACTTGGCTTCTACCTATTAAGTTCGATGATCCCCACTTGGCATAGACCCAAGATCAGGATATCAGACCTCCCACTAAACTACTTAGACCTTGGTACTATATTTGTATGGTAGAGGAAAATATCCTTGTGGGGAATCCTCTGTGTCTCAACCTCTGTGGTGTCCTACCACTCCTGCTCCCAAAGTAGTGAATGAGAAGAGGCCTATTGCCAAGGCTCTTCAAATAACTCCCCCCATAGCTTCTCAACTCGCTCCTCCTGATCTCATTTAGGAGCTTGTTCCTCTACTAGAAATGGCTATATTGGACACTCCCATGGCTGAGCAAGAGCCTTTTCTTCCTTCATAGCCTCTGGCCTCTAGTTCAAAGAGTCAAAGAAACTACCTTGTGCATGAGTGAAAGCGTTGGAAAAAGGATATCATGGCTGAGTAGGCTTCCTTACAAAGGAAGAGGAGACTACCACCCCTATGTCAGGGCCTTCTTCCATGTCCTCCTCTCTCCTCCCCTCTGCTTCAATTTATTCTAGATCTATATTTCTTCCAACTTCTGCTATGAATATGAATGCGCCTAACCCCAAAAAGGTGTGGGTGTTCATCACTCCTTCAGTGGAGCTGCCTCTATTGATGTTCCTTTCGGATGTCCATCCTTTCCCAAAACCCATAGATATGACTAATACTTTGGTCGTATCTACTATGGTTTTCTCTTCCTCCTCTTCCTCTAGACTTCTTGCCTCATCATTTGGGAGTTCACATCCTCCAATGAAATAGAATGTAGAGAGTGGTCCTTCTATCAATGAAGGACATAAGAGGATCCCACCTTCTTCAAAAGGTGGTACTATGTTGACTTATTTTTTCCTAGTGATGGAACCAATCCCAACTTCTCCTAAGTTTGTCATCACTTCCAAATCACTTAGCAAGCCTAGCAATGAACCTCAAGTGCAACGTTCTCTATCTGTTGAGGTATGGCACTCCTGTTAAGTGCATGTTTAACTCTTTGGATGAGGTTTTTTCCATTTCGGTGATCTTTGTGAAATTGTTGAACTTAGCTCCACAAGAGCTCAGTGGAGAGGACCTTGTGGGCCCCTCTTCCTTAGCCCTTTTTGTACGAGGATCGAATGCCCCTCCTCTTAACATTCCACCACTAAAAACTCATCCTCCTTCCCCCTACGATGATCTAGAGTGGGAAGCAAATGAACTCTTGGTCGATCAGTGTTAGGGGGAGGTCCCTTCTTTATCTTTAGATTAGATGTGTGTGTGTGTGTTGTGATGTGTTCCCCTGTGATCATACTATGTGTGTCTAGATGACCCTCATCACCCCTATTGGTGCTTGGATACAGGAATGGTTTTTGTGTCATAAACCTTCTCCTATTTGTATCATCATTCTTCCATGTTTGTGACTTGATTTTTGATAAATTAGGGATGATTCAAAGCATTGGGGGAATTTAGGCTTCCCTTCCATGTTGACCCATTTTTATTTTTATTTTTTTCTTCTCGTACATTCTTTACATGGTCTGATATAGTAGGGGGTTGATGACAGTTCATTTTATATACTATTACTATACTTATATATATATTTATGAGTAGTTGACCCGAAATATCAAGCTACCCTTTATTGCCCTTTGTATGTATTCTTTTCTTTTCCTTTATCTTTCCTATTTTTCTTTTTCTTGAGTCATTACTTGCTCTCATTTGGCTTGACAACACCACATCCTACAAAACTTTGATTTTCAAAATGTGCATTCATTTCCAATGAATCTTTTCTCAAAATCTTCACAAACTTCTTTTCAAGAATCCACATTCTCAACGAAATCCCTAATGGGGCAGTGTTACCTTCATCATGGGTTAAATCTGAGAAAAGAACTTGAGAACCTTCCTCTGAGGTGGGAGCAGCTTTTCCCTTCCCCTCGTGTAGGGGCATCTTCTTCCTTTCAAATTCCTTGATAAAGTGAACATCTTTCAAAAGGATTCCTTGATGATGAATCTATTTGAGAAAGAAATGTCTCTTTCATACTTTTGAA
>VDFB02378100.1:0-46404 GCA_007258455.2 Sequoia sempervirens
TAGTTATTAGTTATGGAATTTGAATTAATGCTTTGAGTTTGAATGATGTGTAATGTAGCGTAACCAACAATATGAATATAAACTACACAAATCTATTAAGTAGAATTCATTAGTTAAATTCTCTTTATTCTATTACCTTCATGTACGTTTGAGTAAATCCACTGGCACTAGGAGGTGTTTGTTTGAAACCTCCAATATTAGCCTGCTCAACATCCAAAATCACATATTAAAATACCATTCGTAAAACAATGCTATTAACATGTAATAAATTTATAATTGTTTACTAGTTACATACCCCACTGATAGGTGTACTGCAGAAATAAGTAGGTGGAGACCGGTGTATCTAGTCTCAACACTGTGAACCTGCAATTTTATTAAAATAATAAAACTAAATTAGTTAATCTTGCATTTCAAAATCAAAATTTAATAAATTAAATTCAATGAACATGCTGACTTTTACCTGATTATCAATGCCATATGCATGATGCAAAATGTCGATAGATCTCTCCATCACATGAATGCGAAATACGGATCTTGCATGGCGACATCTGAGAGATCTGTCTTGACATCACAGAGATCCTCATTAGCAATCTCTTAGCGAGTGTCAGGTGGGGTCGTATGAACAAAATTAAGCCCATAAGATTGACACACATGGGTTCGAAGAACGCACCACTCGAAGACTCCCCTGGATGGCGTTGTACAATAGGGCTAGTATGATGGATGACACTCCGGGTCAAAGTGTTGATAGCCTGCAATGTCTCTACGTTGGAACTCTCCTTCGCAATGGAAGTCATAACAATGTGCTCACGAGGCGGCCTAGCGAGAGGCCGTCTCCCAAGCCGCGCAGGATCTGATTGTGCATCGGGCCTATCCTGAGCCAACCCCCCACCTCTCCCCTAGAACTCCCTCATATCAAAATAATTTGGAATTTGGTTCAATACGAACTCATTGTATAGTTTCCTAAGAAAATATTGGGGGACTCAACAATTATTGCACGGTGGGTAATCAAAGACCAAATACCACCTATCATAAAAATGGTTCCTAATCTCTTGGTGGTGGCACCAATGAATAGGAAACCTCTTCGCATTGAGGCTAAGATTTTGATGTGTTTTAAGGTCAGTGAATAAAGAGCATAAATCACCTTTAGTAATTTTTAAATCTTTTACTTGTCTATATAATAGTTTATCTGCATAATATGCCCTAGCTGCCTACCTCCTAT
Source organism: Sequoia sempervirens (assembly GCA_007258455.2). Classification (NCBI taxonomy): domain Eukaryota; kingdom Viridiplantae; phylum Streptophyta; class Pinopsida; order Cupressales; family Cupressaceae; genus Sequoia; species Sequoia sempervirens. Next base: position 1,220 of record VDFB02378100.1, read on the forward strand.
CTTGCCATCCAGTTATTTGTTGGGTAATTGAATCTACATTTTTTAATATTTGTTTCATTGAATTTGCTAGGGTCATTCTTTCTATGGTTGAAGCATTTAGATCACTCAACCTATTGATAAAATCCTCAATTTGTTTTTTGTTCTCAATTTCACTCCTCAAATTTTGTTGAGTGTCGGGAGGGTGGTGAGTGATTGGTGGGGGAGGTTGATTTTGTTGTTGAGGATTTTCCTACTCTTCTTGTTGAGGATTTTGAGGATTTGCAGGATCATTTTCATCTCCTACAAATTAAAAAAAAAAAAATCAAATCTGACTTAAAACAAACAAAATCAACTTGAAACTAAGAAATTCAAAACAAATAGCAAACAATACTTACCTCCCACACCTCTTAGTCATCGTGGTGCCATATTTGCAAAGAAAAAGCAATTGTTCTTGATGAATTTTTTAGAATTCCTCCTCCTAGAACGCGAGCGCGAAAATGAGGCTTTTTGGCTGCGGGCAGAGCAGAAAAATAAACAACAGAAAATGAATCACTTTCACTCTTTTTTTTTTCTTTTAAAATGACATAACGCGAGCGCATGATAACGCGCTCGCATTATGTCATTTTCAATTTTTTTTGGAATTGGCCACAAAAGTGTAACCCAATTTCATGCACCCGCCCTCTTGCACGTCTAGTCTAGGGGCAACCTAACTAGACTCGTTTTATTTGTCCTTTCGCATCTAGCTTGGGGGAAGCCTGACTAGACCTTGTTGTTTCAAACAATGTGTCCCTTGAGTGGACCCCTCTCCTTTTGAAGGGTTCCCGAGGGAGCCCTTTGAAAGTATTTCAGTCTATGTGATAGACCACTTTAGACATGTTTTATCTGCGGGTAGATGTGTCGCTGCTTTTAGATGTGTTCTATCTGTGGGTAGACGCATCAACGCTTTAGACATGTTTTATCTACAAGTAGACATGTCACCAATTTTAGATGTGTTCTATCTGCGGGTAGACGCATCGACGCTTTAGACATGCCCTATCTGCAGGTAAGCATGTTGTCGCTTTTAGATGTGTTCTATCTACAGGTAGACACATCAACACTTTAGACATGCTCTATCTGCGGGTAGACATGTCACCGCTTTTGACATGTTCTATTTGCGGGTAGACATGTCGCCTCTTCCTGACTCTATGGAGTCCACTTCCTTGGGGCTTCCTCCATGTGAGAGATCTTGGAGGTTGCCTCCTTGCAAGTCCGCGGGCCTACAAGGTGCTTTGTTGTTCCAACTTTATAGTTCCGAGTAGCTATGAAGGCCTTTGTTTGCCTTGCATCTTTGGGTTCCCCAGATTGCGGTCTGCATCCTCAACGGTTCAGGTATACTTTTCTAACCCTACTCTCTTCTTGATCTACTTTACCGAGCACTCATCAATACTTGTGCTCGCTAAAGTGGGGGCAAAATGTATAAGAGCGAATTTGCACCCTAGGTGTAATTCCCATTTTTTCCTTATTACACTTTAGAAAACCTAAGTCGAAGGCTTAATTCACTTAAGCCCACTGATGGTGGTCCACTTGGCACCTGTTTTGTGTGTCAGCGGAGGCGTTTCTATCAGGGACTCCCGCGCAACATGCTTATGTCCCTGGAAGATTCTTGCGACTGAGCCAGCAGAGGCGTTACTCTTCCCATTGGCAGCGAAGTTGTAACGCCTCCTTCGGCCACCCGACCCGAATATGGCCATTTTCTTTCTCATTCCTTCATAATCAGTCTTTGAACTTGCATTTGGAGGTTGGAAGAAATCTTGAACAAACTTGGCTCTCACACTCTCACTCTCACAAGCTCGCTTCCAAGCATTCCAAGCATTCGATAGCAACAACATCACACTCCATCACATCGGTAGAGAAATTTTGGGACCACGCCATTGCAATAGAGGCTTAAGTTCCTCTCATTTCTCCCCCAAGCAGCCTTGAGTGCTCTTGGTGGAGGTGGTAAGCTTCCCTCTCCTCTCCTCTATCATTTGGTTAAGTAGCATAGTATTGTTTTTGTAGTGCTTGTGTTTTACCACTTCTTTATCTCCTTTCCATTGGCTGTCCGTGGAGGTGGGAACACCTAAATGGGGGTCTGACTGAGGCAGGCCCCTATACAGCCACCCCCAACATTCTCTCTCTTGTTGTGTGTAGGTGGACGCATTTTGAGGAGCTAGCTAGCGAACAGGGTCTTCTACGAGATTGTCTTCATCACTTTAGTTTGGTATATCTACTCTATCACCTTCACTTATACTTTTCATATTTCATAGTGTTGTTTTGTCCTCTTAAAAGTAGCTAAACTAGGTTGATAAGTTGTCTTAGGGTGTTTAACCTCGTCTTAGCCGTTGTCTGACCGTATGGACCACAATTTGTTTCTTAGACGCTAGCGCGTCGCGCTGACGTCCTCGGGGAGAGAGCTCCCTAAGGTGTAGAGTTAGACCTAAAGATTAGCTCGCCTAGCCCACATTGAAACTCGGAATGCAGAGTGAACGTAGGATCCTAAAATTCCTCATCATTCTCATCCTCACACCTTAAACATACACTTAGCTGAGGTAAGTTAGGGTAGCCTCTCGCATCTCAACCCTCCATGACCTGGGGTCTTGCATGCGGTGTTCCCCCTCTCTTACAATATATATATATACATATTGCTCGACATCTTGTTTGACGTAGGTTACAGGTACCAGGCATCGACTCCACCTACATTGTCAAGTCTGAGTGTGCATCAAAACCCAATGGATATGATGTGGAAAAATGGAGATGATAAAAAGGTCCCCAACCCTTTCCATCATCCTCGACAAGGATGAGTACCCACCTTGTAACCTCGTCTATCTGGTTTGTATTCTTTGTCAGTTGTCTCGCTTGGTGTCTTTCATTAATTGATCAAATTGTGATGCTATGTTGATTTTGTTATTATATTGTTTAATATTGGGTTGCTTGATTATTGATGCTGCTTATATTTGTGTATGTTTTATTTTACCTTGTGACTTCCAAGAGTAAGTCGAAGCTTAGGGGGGAGGATGTAGTGCCCCTCCGTGTTCGGCCCCTTCTTAACATTTGAGTAAGTTTGTTTGGATGATTGGTGATGTCTTGTGGCTTGTTCATTATTATGTTGTTTAATTGGTTATTGGGATTATGTGGTAAATTTAAGATTATGAATAACCTTGCTTAATTAGTTTAATTAAATTAAATTGATTATAAGGTAATTTAAATTGAGTTAGAATTAAAATAATAATTAAATAAATTATTAATTGAAAACATGTGGAGTAATTTAAACATTCATGAGATTGTCTTGGTTAATCAATTAAATTAAATTAAATTGATTCATACAATCTTTGATTAATTTGGAATTAAATAAATTAGTAAATAAATCAAGAGTGTTAAATAGATATTATATGGATTTTTTAATTAGTTTATTAAATTCAATTAAATTATGAGACTAAATACTTTTACAAATTAAAATAAAGAATTATTATTATCTTTGAGATTCGATAAAGTGAATAAGGAAAATAATATAATTTAAAATAAAATAATTAAATGGATAAGATTTTTGAACTAGATGTAAAAGCAAATAAAAGATGGAAAAGGTAGAGTGTGTGCGCATGCAGAACTCTAGACTGAATGACAAATTAGAAACTTGTTATATTGGTTGATTTTTGGATTTGAAAAGGAATCACCTTCTTGGATTTTTATAATGATCATTTTGGAGAAGTTTATTATCTGGTTTTGATTTTTAGTTTTTGGAAGGAGAAATTGGTCTACAAACTCATTTTGGAAAAATAAGGATCATATGGGATTGAATGTTTTTTGAAGGAGGATCTTTCTCTACAAGGAAACTTCTTATGTTCTCATTTTGTTGTTGTGTTGAGAAAGAATAGAGGTTTAGAAAAGAAATGGAGCAACTGTCCTTCACGAGTAGCCAATCCATTGGGATGTTCGACCAAGCAAGTGGCTAGAGGTAAGTCTTTGCTCACATTGGATTATCTTATTAATCTTTATCCACAATTCTCCTTTTGCTATTTACCAAATGTATGCTTGAGTTTGGAATTTTCATATTATGGCAAACTTTCTATTTCCGCCACCTTTCCTTTCGATTGAATATTGGAGCCTGTGAGTTTCCTAAAAACCATATTTAACATTTGTCTAGAGATCTCTTCTTCTTCTTTGTTTATTTTATTCACTTTCCAATGTCGGTAATTGGCCTTGTCTGGTTTCTCTTTCTTGTGTAGTGGTTGATCACTCTAGAGTATAGTCTTCACCTATCAAGAGCATGTTATATTCAAATCATACACCCTAATTATCTTTTACATCTGATTTTAGCTCAGGAATTCATAACTAGGAATGTACTTAGCTTTCGAATTGAATTCATGTTTTTGTTCTATGGACTCAAGAAGTATTATGAAAATGAGATTTAAGGGTATGTATGTCACTATTCCTCTTAAGTGCCAATTGATCCTTCATGGGTTCCTTCGAAAACCATTTGCTTTGTAAATGAACTATTCTATGATAGCATTATCAGACTTATCTTCATGAATTTCATCAGCATGCCGTATTGGACTAATAGTCTTCAGTAAACCCACAAAATTGGTTTAAATTTCAAATGAGGAAGGAAAACTTGCAAAAAATGTCCCCATGCCAAAATTTCTAGTTCTTGCGGTTTGAACGAACTCATTGGTTCGAACAAACCAAAAGAGGGTTTACTCGAACCTAGGTTTGAGTGAACCCATTTAATGCAAGTATAGACCATCTCGCCAAAAAAAAAAATGAAAACCCCTTTTTGAAAGGGGGTTCGAATGAACCTTGGTTCGCTTGAACCCCCTGGTTTGAGCGAACCCCCCTTTTCCCTAATTCCTGCTCTCTGTCACAAAAAAAAAATCAAAATTTTTGCACTTCAGAGCTCAGGTTGAAAATGAAAATGGCGGAGAATTCACATACCCAACTAGAATCAATTAGTCCTTGGAATGAGCTATCCAACGATTATAATTTTATGTTTTGGTTTTATTATGTATTTATTTTTTTGTTTTCTTAAACATAGGTTTTTCACAAAAAAAAAGCTCTCTATTTTGCACATGTGGAAAAATAGCAGATTATAAAAAAAAAATGAAAAATATGAGTGCACCAAATTATCAAAAAAAATTTGAAAAATATGAGTGCACTAGATATCAAAGTTACAAATCTAAATTCAAAAGAATTAGAATTTTATCCTTCATGGAAAAAAAATATGCGTTATATGGTGAGCGTCACTCCTTTAAAATGTTGTTTTGAAAAAACTAGTTTTGAATGAGATGGAAAAGAAGTGCGATCGATTCAAAATTTTAAAAAATATATATTTAAGAATCTGAGACAAAATGTCGTGAAATTCTAATTTGCATCATCTTCAAATTCCTCCAGTTTCTTTGCTATAGGTGTGATCTTGAGGAGCATCCAGTGGTGTAAGGGCAATCCTGCATCACCCAAAAATATGTTTTCCTTTAAATGTTTCCTTTTTGTTAGCTTTTTGTAGATGTTTTTTCATTTCTAGATACCCTTTTCGTCAAATAAGAATTTTAAATGTTTCCTTTTTGTTAGCTTTTTGTAGATGTTTTTTCATTTCTAGATACCCTTTTCGTCAAATAAGAATTCCCAACTTTCAAAACTGTTTTTCTACTTTTTTTGCTCAACTGTTATTTTTAGCAATTTTGAATTTGAAGACGTGAGGAGACAGAAATTTAAGGGAAGCTTTAGGACAGAAAAATAATCACTTTGGCGAAAGAATCAGGTCAAGATCATTCACGGTTTGAAAGTTATTCAAGTTTCAGTTTATGTTTTTTGCCCTAAAAAATCTTCCAAGGCCAGTTTGAGGCACTAAATGGTCCTGTATGGGCCCAAAATTCGCTGAAACCAACAAAGTTAATTTTTAGCATGTTCTTCACTTCGAGACATTTCCAACGGTTCAAACGGTTCGTCAAACGGAGTCCCGAATCAAAAGTTATGGCTCTTGGAAGTTGGTGCATTTTAAAAAATGGGCTAATTTTCGAATATAGTTTTAAAACTTGAATTTCAAATTGTAATTTTTTGCACCAAACCGCCAAAACTCATAATTCAAATGTTGTTTTGGCTCCAAAACCAAAAAGGAACTATTTATGGGCAGGGTTTTCTAATTTTTGGTAGCTTTTTGGGGAAAAGATCACATACTGTGAAAAGGAAAATTTCTGTAATTTTTGTAACTTGCATGTATTGCAGAACTCGAGGATTTGAGATCCTCTGCATGTAAGAATTTCATATTCTAAATAATAATAATATTTGTTGGTTGTGTGTTTATTTTATGTTTCTCGGGTTAGCACCCTTGTCAGGTGGTATTAGAGCAGGTTTTCTTGAGCGTATGGGTAGATCGCCGATCGTGAGGCAGTTCGCACCATGACCGTGGTTGTGGGTTCGAGATATTCAAGATGCCTCCAAGAGTGATGTCTAGTAGGCGTGGTGGTGCCAGAGGTGGCAGAAATGCTGGTGGAAGAGATCCATTGGCAACCGAGGGTTTTAGAGCCCTCCAAAGACAAATTGATGCATTGCAGGAACATATGAGAAGAGGGTTAAACCCGAGAAGGAGAGAAGAAAGCGAGGATGAAGAAGAGGTGGAAGATTCAGATGTAGAAGAGGAAGAAGAAGCGATTAATCAAGATCAAATGTGGCTAATAAGAGCCATTTTGAAGATCGGAAAAAGACCCAGAGTAGAAGTTCCCAATTATTCCAGAAGTCTCAACGTAGAAGAGTTGATCGATTGGATCAACAAGCTAGAAGAGTATTTCGAGTATGAAGAAATAGAGGACCCAAATCGGGTTAAGTTTGCATAAAAAAAGCTGAAGGGCCATGCAAATATTTGGTGGAAAGAGGTCCAATTGGAGAGAAATTGAAGAGGAAAAGGAAAGATCAGCAGTTGGGATCGCATGGTGGAGAAACTGTAGAAGCAGTTCATACTAGTGGACTACGAGTTAGATCTTTTGAAGAAATTGCAAGGGTTGAAGCAAGGAAACAGATCTGTGAAAGAATACATATAATATTTTCACAAGATGATCATCAGAACGAGCCATGCAAAGGCCAACAAGGAGAAGGTAGTCTTTTATCTTAATGGGTTACGACCAAGCATTCAAGAGGAGCTAAGCCTGGTCAGAATGACCACCATTGAGGATGCGTTCCAGTTTGCTCTGAGAGTTGAAGAGAAGTTGAATAACATATTTGACAACAAGCAAAAAGGACGAGGAGGTCAAAGCGGAAGGGGTAGTGGAAGAACTTTTGGAAGCCAAAATGAGGATGAAAAGAAAAATGGAGATGTGGGTACTAACTGAGGCCAGAAGAATGATAACTTCTACCACCCTTGTGATTAAAACAATGGTGATCAAAGAGGTAGAGGATGAGGAAGATCTAAGTAAGGATCTAGAAGAGGTAGTTTTAGAGGAACTTGCTTCCAGTGTGGTGAAGAAGGGCATCGAGCCTATGAATGTCCACAACACCAAGGGAGGACAAACAGAAGGTCGAAAGGTCGTGCAAGGGTTCGCATGCAGATGAGGAGGCTCAATCCAAGCATTCAAATAATGCTAAAAGAGAAGTCCTAGTGGTTAGAAGAGCTTTGGTGATGGAAGATAAGGAGCCAAAACATATGAAGAATTTGTTTTGCACAAGGTGCAAATGTGAAGGAAAAATTTTGTGATGTCATTATTGACAATGGGAGCACCAATAATCTGGTGTCATAAGAGATGGTTACGAAGTTGAAGTTGAAGTTGAAGAGGGAAAGGCACCCACATCTGTATCGGGTTTCCTAGTTGCAGAAAGACCATAAAGTTATGGTCAATGAGCAGTGCCTAGTGAAGTTCAAGATCAGAAGTTATCATGATGAGGTACTCTGTGATATCATTCGCATGGATGCATGTCACATGTTGTTGGGGAGGCTGTGGCGGTTTAACAAGCGAGCTATACATGATGGCCATGCAAACACTTATTCCCTGACGAAGGATGGAGTTTGCCATAAGTTAAAACCCCTAAAGGAGGCCAAAGAAAAGGTATGAAGTAGTGCTAGAGTTTGTTATGTTGATGGAAGAAAATTTTTAGAAGGCATGAAGCATGAGCGTATGTGTTATGAATTGATTCCTAGAATGGATAAGGAGGATAGTGAGAAGGTGCCAATAGAAGTTTTTGGATTATTGAATAGTTTCAAGATATTGTTTTTGATAATGTACCTGAGGATTTACCACCAGTGAGGAAGATCAGTCATCAGATTGACTTGATCCCTAGAGCTAGTTTTCCAAATAAGGCAGCTCACAGAATGACTCCTGCAGAAAATGAGGAGTTGAACAAACAAGTTCAGGAGTTGTTGAGAAGGGGTTTGATTTGAGAGAGTCTGATCCCATGTGCAGTACCTGCAATACTAGCACCAAAGAAGGATGGGGAGTGGAGGATGTGTATAGACTCTCAGGCCATAAATAAGATAATAATCGCCATAAATAAGATAATAATCAAGTACTGATTTCCCCTGCCAATGATGGATGACTTGATGGACTGTTTGAGTGGGGCTTAGTACTTCACAAAGATTGATCTGAAGAGTGGATATCACCAGATCTAGATTTGAGAGGGAGATGAATGGAAGACTGCCTTCAAGACCAAAGAGGGCTTGTACGAGTGGTTAGTCGTGCCCTTTGGGCTAACCAATGCACCTAGCACATTCATGCGGCTCATGAACGAGATACTAAAAGAGTTTCTAGAGAAATTTTTTATTGTGTATTTAGATGATATATTGATATTTAGTAAGTCATTGGATGAGCATTTAATGCATATTCATAGAGATTTTGAGAAGTTGAGAGAAGAGAAATTATTGATTAATCTGAAGAAGTGTAGTTTTGTGAAGGATTTAGTGTACTTGGGGTTTGTTGTCTTGGCAGAAGGTCTCAAAATGGACCCAGAGAAAGCGAAGGCTATTCTGGAATGGCCTACCCCAAGAACTGCTACTGAGGTGAGATCTTTCCATGGTTTAGCTAGCTTTTACATAAATTTCATTAGAAACTTCAGTAGTATTTGTGCACCCCTGACTGAAACAATGAGAGGGGATAGAAATGAGTTCAAGTGGAGCATAGGAGTAGCAAAAGGTTTTGATCTGTTGAAGAAGAAGGTGATAGAACAACCCTTTCTAGCCCTCCTGAATTTCAATAAGGTCTTTCAAGTGGATTGTGATGCCAGTGGTTGTGCCATTGGAGCAGTGTTGAGCCAAGAAGGTAAGCCCATTGCCTATTTCAATGAAAAATTAAATGATGCAAAGAGAAAGTACTCTATATATGATTAGGAATTTTATGCAATAGTTCAAGCATTAAAGAAATAGAGACATTATCTATTTCCGAAAGAGTTTGTTTTGTTTACTGATCATCAATCATTACATGACCTAAATAGTTAGGGAAAATTAAATTAGAGGCATATGAAATGGGTAGAATTTTTGTAGAGTTATACCTTTGTTTTAAAGCATAGGAGTGGGAGGTCGAATAGGGTTACAGATGTCTTAAGTAGGAGGAAAACGTTGTTGAAAGAGATACAGATTGAAGTGGTTGGGTTCAATGATCTCAAGACATTGTAGACTAAAGATCCTAATTTTGCAGAGGCTTGGAAAGCTTGCAAGGAGCCTATTATAGTTGACAGGGCAAAGTGGTTGGATTTCATAATCCAAGATGGCATGTTGTTCAAGGGAAGCCAATTGTGTATACTGAGGAGTTTCATGAGGGAGGACCTAATAAAGGAGAATAACAGTGGAGGAATGGAAAGACATTTTGGTTGGGATAAGACCATTGCCATTATCAACGAGCATTATTATTAGCCTTAGTTATCATAGGATGTGAAGAAGTTTGTGCAGAGTTGTAGGGTTTTTCAAATAGCTAAAGGAGTGAGCCAGAATATAGGGTTGTATCAGCCCTTACTTGTACTAGAGAGGCCGTGGGAGGATATAAGTATGGACTTTGTTCTTGGTTTTCCAAAGACACAGAGAATGAATGTTTTAGTGTTTGTGGTAGTTGACAGATTTTCAAAGATGGCACATTTCATTCCATGCTAGAAGACCCATGATGTAGTCCACATTGTTGACTTGTTCTTCAGAGAGGTGGTGAGGTTACATGGTCTGCCAAAGAGTATAATCTTAGATCATGACACCAAATTTGTTGGATACTTTTGGAGGACCTTGTGGAAGAAGTTAAGAACGAAGTTGAAGTTCAGTTCTACACACCATCCACAGACTAATGGGCGGACTGAGGTTGTGAACATAAGTTTGAGTAACCTATTGAGATGCTTGGTAGGGAATAAACTTAAGCGATGGGACTTGATCTTACCCCAGGAAAAATTTGCTTACAACAATTTTTTCAATAGAAGCACTAGTAGATCACCATTCCAAATTGTGTATGGAGGCAGTTCCAGAATTGCTCCAGAACTAAGAAAGATGGACCAAGAGAAGAACACAAGTGTCGAAGCCAAAGACTTTGTAGAGCATATCAAGAATATACATGAGAAGGTAAGAGAACATATTAACAAGATGAATATATAGTATAAGGCTAAGGCAGATCAGAAGAGGAGGAATAAGGAGTTTCAGATTGGTGATGAAGTGATGGTTCACTTGAGGAAAGAAAGGTTTCCAATGAGAACCTATAACAAATTGAAGATGAAGAAGTTTGATCCCTATAAAATTTTGAAGAAGCATGATTCAGGGAACGCATATGAGGTAGAGTTGTCGGATGGAGTCAACATTTCCCCCGTGTTCAATATTTCAGATTTGACAAAGTATCATGAAGTTGGCATAGAGGAAGTACCAACAATGGAATAGTGTGGCATTCCAACACCTACTTCAGAGAAAGAGGACATTGAAGCAATCTTGGATAGCCGTGTGGGAAGGAGTACCGGAAACAGGCAATATAAAGAATATCTGGTGAACTGAAGAGGAAGGCCTATGGAAAATTCATCTTAGCTATCTAAGGCAAAGGTTGACCGTTTGGGTTTTCTTCAACCATCTGAGACGTGACGAGGTCATTTCTCAAATTACCCTGAGTGTCTGATGTAGAAGCATCCAGTGGTGTAAGGGCAATCCTACATACCCAAAAATATGTTTTCCTTTATGTTTCCTTTTTGTTATCTTTTTGTATATGTTTTTGCATTTCTGGATACCCTTTTCGTCGAATAAGAATTCCCAACTTTCAGAACGGTTTTTCTGCTTTTTCTGTTCAACTGCTATTTTTAGCAATTTTGAATTTGAAGGCGTGAGGAGGCAAAAATTTAAGGGAAGCTTCAGAACAGAAAAATAAGCACTTTGACGAAAGAATCAGGTCAAGATCATTCATTGTTTGAAAGTTATTCAAGTTTCAGTTTTTGCTTTTTGCCTTGAAAAATATTCTAAGGCTAGTTTGAGGCACTAAACGGTCCCATACAGGCCCAAAAATTGCCAAAACCAATGGAGTGGGCTCTTAACACGTTCTTCACTCTGAGACCTTTCCAACGGTTCAAACAGTTAGTCAAATAGAATCCTAGATCAAAAGTTATGGCTCCCAAGTGCATTTTAAAAAATGTGCTAATTTTTGAATGTAGTTTTAAAACTTGAATTTCAAATTGTAATTTTTGGTGCCAAACCACCAAAACTCATAATTTGAATTTTTTTTGGCTCCAAAAGTCAAAAGGAACTATTTATGGGTGAAGTTTTCTGATTTTTGGTAGCTTTTTGGAGAAAAGATCACATACTGCGAAAAGGGGAATTTCTATAATTTTTGTAACTTGCATGTATTGCAGAAATCGAGGATTTGAGATCATTTGAGATCATTTGCATGTAAGCTTTTCATATTCTGAATAATAATAATATTCATTGGTTGTGTGTTTATTTTCTGTGTCTTGTGTTAGCACCCTTGTCAAGGTTCCCGAAAGTGAAGATTTAGTTAGAAAAAATTATTTCAATGTTCAGTTTGACCAAAAATTGTAAACTAGTATTGTGGGATCACCCTCTTATAGTTGATCATTTGAGCCTCATTGTACTGAGTTGTGTTTCCTCCATATCCTCCATATGCTTACATGCCTACCCAGTTTGTTACAACAAATCTGCTTATATTGTCCATCATCATGTCTCGTGGATGTCTAAAACTCGTTCCGGAGTATCCATTCTGGTGCAGCCAAGGGAATTTGGGGGTGAAGTTGTTGGGTCTGGCTTTCATTCACCTATCACTTCTGGTTGGACGTCCCAAATCCCTTGTAATTCATGTTTAATCTATCGCCATAGATGGCATAACCTGTGAACCACGATCCATTTAGACATTCAATCAAACAGTCCACTAGCCTTGACTTGTTTCAATGCGCCATATGGTAGAGCAAGCCAAATTGCGGATTGTCTCATTTAGCATCACCAATAATCTCCACAAGAATGATGTTGTTTTAAAAGGATGGAAGAGGCACACATCTTTCATAACAATTCCTCTTGCAACAAACTTGGAGTCCGAAATAGAGGTGGCTGTGTTGCGTCGCCCTCACTCGTTATCTGCCACCGATTCCTTCATTTCAAATCTTTATATAAATCATGCTATGAGCATATTATTCATTGTTTACTACTTATATCGATGTCATTTGCTAGACCTTATGTTGGTATTTATTCATCCTTTTGTTATTCATCATTTCTAACTCATCCAATAACTTTATTTTACAAGGGAATATGATAATACGTTTGTAGCATGTATTCGATGCTTGTAGAAATCTGAAACTCCATCAAGTTGAATCGTCTCTTTCATTATACTCGATATTTGCTTTAAATTCTATTATCGTTGTCTCCTCTTAAATGGAGATGGATGACAAATTATGTGGACACCAAGGAAATGGTTTTAATATTTAAAGGGTTGAATTGTGTAATTTTAGAGTGTGCATTGTATATCCAAATAAATATTGTTGAATGATAGTTTAATTATACTATATGATTTTGCAAATAAAGTAATTTTTGATCTTCTACTCCTTTGATTGTTCTTTACATTATTTATCAAACAATTTATTTTTGATAGGTATTTTTCTCCTTAATTGTTGATGATTTGGAGAGTTTTCTTCTTAATTGTTGAGGATTTGGATATCCTTTGATCCTTGGAGGTGTGCCTACTGCAATTTTATGTGGGAAATTTTGTTTATCAAGAGGTTGTTTTTATAAACTTATATACATTCCAATGTAAAAAATGTAAATTTTTTACCTTTAAAAAGATTTTTCCTTAAAAAAGATCATTTATTAATTCAAGGTAAACATTAATCCACATCAAAAGACCAAGCTAGGACCTTCAGTGAAGAACTTACAATATTTGTATATATTGTAACCTCTCTCAAATGAAGATTTAAGTCTTATTAAGAGTTTTTAGCATAAAACATACCATTGTATATTTGAAGAGATTTCATAATGAAACCTTACTTTTGAAACCAGCATGCATGAGCATGCTTATATGCATAGGCAGCAATTGATGGAAGAATGTCAAAAATCAGTTTATAAAAAGTGTGTATACACTATTGAATTGGCTTATAACTTTTGCAGTGGCTGTGGTGTTAAGTCGTCATGTGAGTTATGTTGATATTGCTAAACAATGCATAGCAAAAAACTTTGTGCCATGTCTTCGAATATGGCTTTACTCCTGTGAATTAACTGTAATGCCTGACATAAACTCCACATAAGGAAAAGAAATAACAAACAACAAACTGAACACACATATTTTATATAAAACTCTAAATTTAAATAATCTCGATTGCATTTTCCACCACAAACTAAGAAAATCAACGCATGTTAATATAAGTTTAGCTATACCTATTAATTTCATGTCTTTCCCAAAAAGCCCACAAAGTTTGGTTCCAAATCGAATCGTACACAATAAATGCCTCCCAAAGAAAATGACAAAATTTATCTAACCTTTATCATCTAATTCATTTGACACACAAATAAAATCAATAAAAAAACACAAATAAAATCTAAAAAAATTCGTACCCAATCCATGGCCTCCCTGACCCAGATAATCCTAATTAAAAAAATTCGAGCCTACCTTGAATTTGATCAATCTGGGTCAGGGAGGCCATGGATTCAAAGCTGGGATGATTCAAAAGAAATGACGTTTCTCCATCACAAAAGAAGATGGTGGTGGCATTCCTAATAAGCCTCTTGTGCATCATCCTCTCCTGCCTCTCAGAAGAATGCACAAACTTTCCTCCTCTCAGCCCTCTTGATCATCTACAGCGACCATGCTTCTTTCTCCTAGAAAGAAATACTCTCCCCGAGATTTTAATTCCCATCCTACTATGCCTAATCCTATCTCTGTTGCCCTCCTTCCCCAGCTGCAAAGCATACTACAGTCTATCATATTGAATTCGTTGAATGAAATGTGTGTTGGACTAGATCAGAAACCTTAACCTTAACATCCATGCGCTCTAGATCTCAATGAGAGAATCTGAGCATGTATGAAATTAGGGATCTCTGAGATCATCGAGCTGCAAAGAAAGGTATCTACTCTGCTGAACAAAATGCATGCCCTTGAGGCCCATAATACATGAATGAGGTTAGTGTTAGAAATATAAGTTTATTTTCTTATGTTGCACCAATTGCACCGATAGATTTGAAATGGCTGCCAACATCATTCGCATGCAAAGTGATGGAATCGTTTTCCATCACCCATGTCAGTTACCTCCATGTCTCCTCGTCTTCCAACACTGCCACCTGCACCTAAAGAGTTTTTCTTTACACAGGTTTTTTCAACCCCTGTTGTGATTGTAGAATACCCCTGTTGTGACTGTAGAACACATACTACCGATAAGAAGGAAGTTGAATAATCAAGTGAGACATTACAAACTCATACTTAATGCTCCACCGCTCAAGACTTACCATCAAAGTAACAGAAATCAGATTTTTAATAAACTAAGATGTTATTTAAATCAAAGGCGAAACATACAGCATCAAGAATTCCTTATGACCCTGACTGCATAAAAGAAACTAAGGATTCTATGCTAGACAGAATACCATACGTTGGAATAATGCATTATGCATTGACATGAATTCTGAGCGTGTATTTTCAAACAAATCCCACTACAAAAACTAATCAATGAATATTCAATCGAATGCTTAAATGAATAAAACACTATTCAAGATCGATTCAAAAACAACAACCTAAATAGAAATGTTGTCTCATGATACCCGGTAGTTTCTATACTAAAACTTAAAAAATGATTATTGTTTTTATGTCCTTTCCAATTTCATTAATGACACATTAAGTATTTATTCCACAGACCTATTGCATATTATAAAATGTAGTTGATAAAGAGACGTTACAGGGAAATGTGTGAAGCAAAGTTACTGACAACAACAAAAATATCAAATTACTATGCATGTGATAAGGACGATACAGCAACTGGAGGTTTCATGTTAAGGCGACGACTTTCTTTATTATGGAAGCATCAAGATTTCACTCAAAAGATATCGAATTTTCAATAATGTAATTCTTCTTATTCTACTAGCTTATTTATCTTAATATATTAAGATATATATTATACACCGAGAGATATCATTATCTCGGCGTATTTTTTTTCTTTTTTCTTTTTTTTTTTAATTTAAAAAATACGCCTCGATAATGATATCTCTCGGCGTATAATATATATCTTAATATATTAAGATAAATAAGCTAGTAGCAGTCGCGGCATGCGTAACACATTGAATAAATTAATATATTTATGGTTATGATTAGAGTTAGCATTTAGGATTAGGGTTTATATCATGGTTAGGGTTAGCATTAGGGTTAGGGTTTGGTTTAGATTTATTATTATGATTAGGGTTAGCATTTAGTGTTAAGGTTGGGTTTATGATCATAGTTAGTGTGAGAATTATGTTAGGGTTAGGGGTAGAATTATGATTAAGGTTAAGGTTTGGATTATAATTATAATAGGTTTTAGGTTAGGAATAAGGCTCTGGTCAGTGTTAAGGGTAGGGTTGGAATTACTATTAAGGTTTGGATTGGAGTTATAATTAGGGGTAGGGTAATGAATTATATTTGGTCAGGGCTATGGTTTGGGTTAGGGTTAGGTCAATCTTAGGATTAAGGTTAAGATTAGCATTAGGGTTAGGATTTGGTTTACGATTATGATTATGGTGAGGGTTAGGGTTTAGACTTATGATTAGGATTATCATTAGTGTTAGGTTTTAGTGTTAAGGTTTAGTGTTATACATTGAATAAATTAATATAATTAGGGTTATGATTAGGGTTAAAATTTAGGGTTACAATTTATATCACAGTTAGGGTTAGCATTAGGGTTAAAGTTTATATCATGGTCAAGGTTAGCATTAGATTTAGGGTTAACCAAAACCCTAACCCTAAACCCAATCATAACAAAAACTTCAAACCTAACTCTAATCCTAACAAAAACCATAACCCTAATCCTAACCCTATCTCTAACTGTAAACCTAACACTAATCCTAATTCAATCTCTAATCTTAAACCTTATCCTGACCCTATCTCTAACCCTAACCCTAATCCTTACTCAAACCCTAATCCTAATCCTAATTTTATTCCTAAACCTAACCCTAATCTTGACCCTATCTCTAACCCTAACCCTAACCTTAATCCTAATGCTCACCCAACCCTAATCTTAATTATATCTCTAACCATAACCACAATCCCAATCCTAACCCTAACTTTAATTAATTTAATGTTGGCTCCATCATAACCCTAACCCTAACCTTAACCCTACTTAAACTATCTTAAGTGTATTTGAACCCTAAACCTAATTGTGCCATAAGCCTAATTCTAATTGAACTCTATCCCTAACTTTGAAAGGCATTTCTCCCCTCACAAAACCCTCAATCCTAATCCCAATTCTATCTCTAACCCTAACCCTAACCCTAATCTTGGCCCTATCTCTAACCTAACCCCAAACCTAATTATATCTCTAATTGTAACCTAACCCTAATCTTCACTTTATCTCTAACCAAAACCCTAAACCTAAACCTAATCATAACAAAAACCTCAACCCTAAGCCTAATTCAATCTCTAACCCTAACACTTACCCTAATCTTTACCCTATCTCTAACCATCACCCTAATCATAACCCTATTTGTAATGCTAACCCCAACCCTAATCCTAATTTTATCTTTATGCCTAACCCTAACCCTAATATTAGCACTAACCTACACCCTAATCCTAATTCTATTTCTAACCCTAATCCTAATTCTATCTCTAACCCTAACCCTAATCCTAACTTTATCTATAACCCTAAATCTAAACCTAATCATAATCATAATCCTAACATAAACATGAATCGGGAAATCCTAATCCTAATTCTATCTCTAGCCCTAACCCTAACCCTAACACTAATTGCAACACTAATCCTAATTCTATTTCTAACTCTAATTGTAACCCTAATTCTAAGTTTATTTTTAACCCTAACCTTAAACCTAATCCTTACACTATTTCTAAGCCTAAGCCCAAGCCTAAGCCTAATCTGAACACACACCACAACCCTAATCCTAATTCTCTTTCTATCACTAACTTGAACCTGAACCCTAATCCTAACCCTAACCCCTACCTTAATACTAAACCTAATCCTAATTCTATCTCTAACCCTAACCCTAATCCCAATCCTTAACCTAACCCTAATTAATTTAATGTTGACTCCATCATAGCCCTAACTCTAACCTTAACCTTATTAAACCATATTAAGTCTATTTGAACCCTAACCTAATTGTGCCATAACCCTAACTCTAATTGAATTCTAGCCCTAACTTTGAAAGACATTGCTCCCCTCACAGAAACCTCAATCCTAATCTTAATTCTATCTCTAACCCTAACCCTAACCCTAATGTTGGTTGTATCTCTAATCTAACCCCAACTAATCCTAACCCTAACCCTAATTCTATCTCTAATTGCAACCTAACCCTAATCTTCACTCTCTCTAGCCAAAACCCTAACCCTAAACCTAATCCCTAAACCTAATTCTATCTCTAACCCTAACCTTAACCCTATCTCTAACCATCACCCTAATCGTAACCCTTTTTGTAATGCTAATCCCAACCCTAATCCTAATTTTATCTTTATGCCTAACCCTAACCCTAATATTAGCACTAACTCGAACCTTGATCCTAATTCTATTTCTAATCCTAATCCTAATTCTATCTCTAACCCTAACACTAACCCTAATTCTAACACTAACCCTAATCCCAATCCTAACCCTAACCCTAATTAATTTAATGTTGGCTCCATCATAACCTAACCCTAACCTTAACCCTAATTAAACTATATTAAGTGTATTTGAACCCTAACCCTAATCCTAACACTAACCCTAATCCCAATCCTAACCCTAACCCTAATTAATTTAATGTTGGCTCCATCATAACCTAACCCTAACCTTAACCCTAATTAAACTATCTTAAGTGTATTTGAACCCTAACCCTAATTGTGCCATAACCTTAAAACTCTAATTGAACTCTAGCCCTAACTTTGAAAGGCATTTCTCCCCTCACAAAACCCTAAATCCTAATCCTAATTCTATCTCTAACCCTAACCCTAACCCTAATCTTCACTCTATCTCTAACCAAAACCCTAACCCTAAACCTAATCATAAGAAAAACCTCCACCCTAAACCTAATTCTATCTCTAGCCCTAACAATTACCCTAATATTTACCCTATCTCTAACCATCACCCTAATCGTAGCCATTTTTGTAATGTTAACCCCAACCCTAATCCTAATTTTATTTTTATGCCTAACCCTAACCCTGATATTAGCACTAATTTGTACGTAAATCCTAATTCTATTTCTAACCCTGATCCTAATTCTATCTCTAACCCTAACACTAACCCTAATCCTAACCCTATCTATAACCCTAACCCTAAGCCTAATCGTAATCATAATCCTAACATAAACACCAAATCCGATCCTAATCCTAATCCTAATTATATCTCTAACCCTAACCCTAACACTAATTGCAACACTAATCCTAATTCTATTTCTAACCCTAATTGTAATTTTATCTTTAACCCTAACCATAACCCTAATCCTTACACTATCTCTAACCCAACACCAACCTCAATCCTAATCCTAATTCTATCTCTAACCCTAACCCTAACACTAATTGCAACACTAATCGTAAGTCTATTTCTAACCCTAATTGTAATTTTATCTTTAACCCTAACCCTAACCCTAATCCTTACACTATCTCTAACCCAACACCAACCTCAATCCTAATCCTAATTTTATCTCTAACCCTAACCCTAACACTAATTGCAACACTAATCATAATTCTATTTCTAACCCTAATTGTAACCCTAATTCTAATTTTATCTTTAACCCTAACCCTAACCCTAACCCTTACACTATCTCTAAGCCTAAGCCTAAGCCCAAGCCTAATTTGAACACAAACCACAACCCTAATCCTAATTCTATTTCTATCACTAACCTAAACTTGAACTCTATTTCTAACCCTAACCCTAACCTTAATACTAACCCTATCCCTAACCCTAACCCAATCATAATTCTATCTCTAACCTTAACCCTAATCCTAATCTTGATGCTATCTATAACCTTAATTTTATTTAAATTGTAACTCTAATTGAACCCTAATCCTAACCCTAACACTACTTCTTACCCTAATTGAACTTTAACCCCAACCCTAACCTTAAGATTGACCCTAATTGAACCCTTATTGAATTTGTAACCCTAATTATAACCTTACCCTAACCCTAATCCAAATTGAATAGTAATTGAACTTTAAATCTAACCCTAAGTAAACACTAACCCTAATTGAACTCTAAATTTTAGTCTGAATCTTGAAGTGCCTTAGATTCACTCATTTGTTCTCATCTATAATTCTTGATGCCTAATAGAACCCCCAAAATTTACACTTTTTAAGTTTTATTGGACATCTCTTATTCCAAATTAGTGTCAATCAACAAACTTTTTTGTACGGATTGTATCATTTCTTCAATTTCTCTTTTTTATTCTTCTCAATAGTTTTCTATCTTCTATCCTCCATTTTTCCACCAACCTACTTTAACTACAATAATGATCCATTTATGTGAATTAAGCCTTTTATAAAACTTGATCTTTTTATCATTTACATATTTTACAAATCAATTTTTTAAAATCTTCTAACCTTTTCAACTTTACAATTCACAAAATCTACCATCACAATTATTACTCATAAATTTATAAATTTAAATATTACATTTACAATTTAATTATTATTTATTATAAAATTAATTAATACAACTAACCATTTGAACTTAACTAACTTAACCCATATGGTATTTAATAGGTCTATTCTAAATCTATGGCCCATTCATAAGAATCTTAAATGTTATATGGTATAATACATACATTGTAAAGAGATTGCTACCACATTTACTATTTTTAGGAAGGGAAAAGACAATAATATAATACTCTTTACAATTCATGTTGAATTAGAAAACAATAACAACATTTAGAGATTGCAATTGAAATTCATGGGTTAAACTTAATGTTGGTAGGGGTTAAACCCATGAATTTAATTTGCTTTTAACACCTTCTCATCGAACCTATTTTGTATATTTCCTCCAACCGTAGCATCACATCTAGTCAATCCACTTGTTTCAAAATTGTACAAAACTTTAGGAAAATACAATTTATTCTACAAAAGAATTCAAATGTGGCATTTTAAAAATCATCACTTCCTTGATTGCATCCAAAAACTGGAAATTTTATAATATTTAATGAACTTTACCGATATTTTTGAAAGATGTGTTAATTTGCCTGACTTTTCAAAATTACTGTTGGCGTCAATTTCTAATTATTAAGTCGTTTAATTGTTATGGATGATAGAAAGTTGATTAAAACACGGTGATTTCAATGTTCCATTTTAACCCCCAAAAAAAATGAGACATTGTATTTTGGAGCTCTGCAAATTTGTAATTGCAATTTGAGATCGTAACCGGAAACACAAAGAAACCGAAATGTTACTGTAGAATTTGAATCGACAGTATTGAAGATATACACAAAATGGATTTGTGAAAGAAATCTAGAATCTAAGCATAGGCAAAGGGCGTAGGCATATGTAATCCAAACTTTGCAGTCTTTGCCAAGTATTCTCGCTCTGTTGTCTAATAGAAACGCTATCGCAGGTCCAGTGCCAAATTCTAAGAACCCTCACCAACATCTCCTGTGCCTGAGTCGTAATGAGAGCTTTGAATCAGGTATGGACATCCATCAACCGTAATGGGAGGAACATTTTCGCCCGGTAGTAATGCACGCAACATATGGAACTACAGACCAGGCGGGCGAGCCGTTTTGTGGTAGATGTAAAGCCAACCAACACAAAAATACTGTACAAATTAAATTCAAAAAATGAATTTACGAAAGCAATCATTTTAAACTGAAAACAGAAATTGTACGATTGTACCGAAATCTAAAGGATATTGCAAGGTAAGAACCATGGAGATTTTGAACATAAAATTTTCTGTAATCAACTCTTGAGCAATACGCACAATTAGTAAAAGCTAAGCCAGTTGCAGGAGTGTTCGTCACTATCATTAAACTTTCGCCTGTCGATTCCTCGGCATTGAACGCCGATATGCCATATCCAGCCATGGCTCCTCTAACGACTCTGCAAATTAATTTCAAGATAGTAATGCCCTGCTTAAAGATTGTCTTAGGGTTTGGAATGTTGTAATGCGCTGTTGCACGAAGTCGATCTTTACCGTTGTAGATCAGTAGATGGAAATTGTTTGCATCGTTTGCTTCCTGTCTAAGAAAGCAGGGAATTATTCGACTTCAAAATACTGCAAATTAGAAGGCAGAGGAAACATATAAATAAATTGTGTGTGTCGTTCATATATATGGCAACGACAGCCCGTGCATGTACCACCCTCCATGGCTCCAACACTTTCCTAACCTCCTCGTGCACGCCTCCTGCGTCATGAAAAACAAAATGCAATCACTCCCCAAAGAATTTAGCATGATAAGCCATCCACTCCCTTACTCTTCGCGGGCTCAGATCTCCATACAAAGACAATCCGCAGTAGACATAATCGTAGCGCGGCGGCCCTGTGAAAAGACTGGCATTGTAAGCATTTTCCTTTTCGGTCAAAGCAACGATTCGCTCTGAGCAACGATTCGCTCTGGGTGCTCGAAATCGTTGCCATTGTTGGCATGAAGAATGAGATGCCCTCCGCTGCCATCACTGCCCACAGGCTCTACAAAAGTGCAGTTGAGAAAACTTACGAACTCACCAAGTATAAACATTTTTTTGTGAAAACTAATTGTAAACAGCAGCAAAGAAATGAAACCTGCGTAGAAAAGAAAAGGCGAGGATAATGACAAGACATCTTCAAACTTTCTTCAAATATGAACTTATTTTCATACACTGCCATCGCATGACTTTTCAGTTCTCATCGGTTACAGAATGGCAACCGATGCCTACCAACCAGCTGCTGCCTGCCAAACTACTGTCCACCTCCAGCGATGACCATGATGGTGCTTCGTCTTCCACTTTCATCTTCACCGTCAGATGAAGAATATGAATCATTTCTTTTTGCTAAGACAGTTACTTGTGCTGGGGTCCTATAGTGGTCGTGCTGCCATTGTAGGGTTACGCCTCTCGGCGTAATAAATTTTTTACATCTATTTCTATTAACAACAGCTATTAATAATTACAAGTTAAAATATATCAGAAGACAAATTCTTCCATCCACAACATAGGCGTTGAAATCATTTATCTACAAGTTTGAAAAATGTTTAATGCGTTAGCTTTTATACAAAAGGAAAACGTTCAGCTAATTTTGTGTTTTGCATGCAATAAGAGTTTTCATTAACAGTAAATGCTTAAAAAGAAAAGAGTAGAAGTAACGACTGCAAAGCTGAGGAGCAACCGACCTCAATGAACTGGGGATACATTGCAAAGATCAAAGCAATTACAGCGAACCCACTAAGACAAATAAATCTATTTTCAAACATAGCTAATTGTATACATCAAAATATAAATCTTTACAATATAACTACCAGCACAACAACTGTATATTAAACTTACTAAATTATTGCATTAAATAGTATGGGAATTTAACGTGTAAATAATACCTGATCCTAGAAATATTTTCTTTGTTAAATTTGCAACACTTGACTGAATTAAACAATCATATTGAAAGAAACACCAAAAGAATCTCTTACATTCAACTTCCTTCAACAAATTCAGACCATACTCTAGAACCTACAACATCAAATAGAGCAGCCTAGTTCTACTCTCCTCCCAACCATAGGACTAATAAGTCCACCCTCGAGCGAGAGACAAAAATCCAAATGCCAAAATCACAAAATAAAAATCAATATAAATATTAACATCGACTCACACACAAATAATTTGTTCTTTGAATTCTTGTAAAGAGGGAGAAGGGGGATTCTCTTCTCTCTTGGGGAACAAACATTTATTTTTAGCTTTCAACATACAACTTCATTCTCTACACACAACCACCACCATCCATCCAAGATCCAACCCCCTCCATTTACAACCTTCCATTATCCAACTCACCTCCATTCATACAACAAACCAATCTGCCATACACTTCTGTCTAATTTCATACACAACTCCATGCAATTCACATTTGATCAAAATCCCCAAGAGAGGCTCCACGCCCTCCTCAACCCCCAAAAAAGCAGGCTCTCAACCCTCAAGGGAGATACACTCCTTATACACGCCCAAACCCGAACTTGATTTCTCCACAAGACAAATACAAACATAATTTCTTACAATACCACAACTAGATCTATTGCACATTCAATTACTACATCAAGATTTTCCAAAAAATAAGATACAAAACATACATTGGCTATCTTAGTAAGGATCAGCCCAACAAACCATCCTATTCTATTTCTCCTCCCTTGTCCAAAAACAATACTCAACCCCAAAAATTTCCCAAAATGAAAAAAAGTAGTAAGAAAAAAAATTGAGAGGACAACCATACCAATTTCCTCTTAAAAAAGAATTCCTCCCAACTCTTCAACTTCCCTCAAAACACAAACCAAATGAAAAGGTTATTCAAAAAACATATTTAACCAAAATACTTCATGATCAAATGGTTTTATTAAATGAAAATATTATAAATAAATATCTAAACATGCATATAAAAACATTTATGTCAATAATTCAAAATGATAATATCCATAAACTAAAATCTCCACATCAACCATGTCCAATAACACCAACTATATGAAAATATAAAATCAAACCAAAGTCCCCAGAATAATACTAGATATGCCTCACATCCTAGAACTAAATCACACTCACAAGGTTGGGGTTTTCATCAAATGAGTGAAATTAGTTTATCTACAAAAATGTGGAGGATTCAAGGCCAACTCAACTAGAATGGGTTTTCTCTCCTACACTTCAATCTTGACTTCAAATCAAGAGGTTGCTCCTAGAGGTGTGTATATATTAAAAAGATAATTAAGGATGGCGGTAACTAAACCTAGATTGTTGATACAACTCCAAAGATTTATTACTAAGCCACGAGAGCAACTAGTTAACCTACTACCTCTGTATAGCCATTTGATACCTTCATAGTTAGTGCAAGGCATGGCAAGATACACGATCCAAAAAATATTATGACTAGGTCATTCCCTATAGATAGGGTGAAATTGTGAACTACATAAACTAAAACTAAACTAAAAGGATTTATTTAATGTTTTTTTGTTTAATGACTAGTTGAGTCAAATTATCCTAGATCGATGCCTATTTATGGGAAATAGAGTCAAATTGATAGAAACAAATGCAATGAAAGGATAATATTGAACCATTGATCTTAGCGTAACAACACATCACATGAGAATAATATAGATAAAACCTACTTATTTATCCAAAATTAAAATGCCCATGTCCACATACAAATATTGAAAGATCATTACAAAGATTATAAATATTTTAAAGTGTTGTCACACTTCTAACAAAATTTACATTCACAATAGCAAATGTACTAGAGGGAAAATCTGTAGTATTATGAGACACCCTGAACTTATATCTATGATTTTTGAGACATTACATCTTCATAGGCTCTATCATAGTACCTTTAGATATCTTGCAAATTTCACTATACACCTACAAGTGACTTTCAATGATTGAAAACCTGGAAAAATCTAATACTTCTTCTATGTTGGGACAATCATTCTCCCTCAAAATGAGTCAAAGAACATAAAATATATCCCTAGGTTGAAACCCTAATCTATGGCACTATAGCCAATACCAAACCATGGTTGGGGATGGATCTCACTCAAAATGTGCATTCCAAGTTGAAGGAGGAAATCTGCATTAATCTTTGATAGGTGGGTAGGCATTAAAAATCATTGCAAGTAGTTGGGAGAGCTACCACAATCACAAAGGGTAGTTGGGAGATCTATCAACATTAAGATAAGCTAGTGGATTGTGTCACTCTGTTGGCAATAAGACTCTTTTTTAAATGTGCCTCAAAAGAAACAGGCCCACCCACTTACTAAATTATTTAATTCCAACCAATGGTGCTATGGGAAAACGTGTTAGTTTGGTCGTGTTCACTGTATTACACCAAGGACATGTGGAGGCTTCAAATTTTATCAACAATTTTCAAAAGAATGATGGGCACTACCACTAACCTAGACAAATTGACCAATAGCACTTGATGGTTAAAATTTTCAAGGCTAACAACATTTAAACCATTTCAAAATGTTGAAATGTGGTATCTCACCTCCAAAGTTTCAAAAGG
Organism: Sequoia sempervirens; assembly: GCA_007258455.2. Taxonomy (NCBI): domain Eukaryota; kingdom Viridiplantae; phylum Streptophyta; class Pinopsida; order Cupressales; family Cupressaceae; genus Sequoia; species Sequoia sempervirens. The sequence goes on from VDFB02378100.1 coordinate 26,936, forward strand.
TTAGAAAAAGGACATCGAGCTTCAATAAGGTTGTGAGAAACTTTTCAGAAACTGATAGAGGTTTCACAACCACATCAACTCACCAAAAACCATGTACTTAGTCTCTCTTTAATCTATCTTTCATCTTATTATTAGCGAACAAATAGGTTACCAAAACCTTGTTGGTATCTAAAAATGGTTTCAAAACCACTCAAAATCGCTAACTGATGCATCCTTCAGCCATTCCATTTTCCAATTGCACAAGTTATGAAAAATTTGTCAGTCTCCAACAAGGTTGTGAGGACCTTCAAGATTTTTTGAAACAACACTTAAAATATTTACCTTCAAGAAAAAACTATTAAAATGGTGTCAAGCTTTGAAAAGGTTCAGAGAACCATGTCAAAGCCCAACAAGTTTATGAGAACCTCCAAAAAAGCTGGAAAACACTTAGAATCTACTTCCTTCAAAATTTGGTGAAGTATCAAGAAACTTCATTGGGTGCTCAAAACAAAACAACACTTCCCTTTTAAAAATTTGTCCATTGCTTGAAGACTAAAGGGGTTTTGAAGGTTTTGAAACCACCTTCAATCATGAACAATCAAAGACTATTTTGATAAAATAGAGAAGTTAGAAAATGTTTGTTAGACTCTAACAAAGTTGTGAAAACCTTGTCAACTTTTGGAGGTTTTGAAACCTCAATGAAACATTGAAACTCAAAGATATCCCAAAAAAGGAAAAGATAAAAGAAGTTTTAGAAACTTTTTCAAATGCCAACAAGGTTGTGAGAACCTTGTTAGCCCCCAATGGAGGTTTCAAAACTTCAACAAAGGGCTAACAAAAGACATGTATGGGAATTCGGCTAACGAATTAAAAAAATTGAATAAAGGAAAAAGGCCAATAAGTAAAAGAAACCCCCCACAAACACTCAGGAAAATAAAACTTGGGGGAAACCACTTAAAAATATATCAATAAAATTTGGGACCCTAACAATTTGTATAAACCCTAGCAGCAACTATGGCTTCATGAATATGAATTAGCCAAGAAACTACTTGTATAAGAAAAACACATCAAGGACAATCAAATAGTGGGTAAGGATATTCAAATTTTGAAGATTTGAAGCATACCATAGATAAATTATTCTTGGTTATCCTTAGTTAAAACATTTGGGAACAATAACGTCAATGTGCACAAGAAGTTCGCGAATCTTTGGTATAAGAGGAAAAAGGTTACATTACTAGATATTAACATAATGAAATCCAAAGGAGAGTCAAGGAAGAGCAAGTTCAAAAATTTACTGAAGATTGCACCAATTGATTGGAGAACAAACAAGAGGGGAAAGGTGTAGAGAAAAAGAGAAGACAATTAGTTCTCTTCATGAATCAACAAAATAAGTAGGAAAAAATGGTGAAAATGAGAGAAGGTTCTAGGATTCTACATTGTAATTATTGTGTGGTATGTGATCTACAGAATAGAATAATAAATGTGGGAAAATAGGTGGCTGCAACTTCCAAGAAGATTGAAAAAATTATTATGGAAGGCTTTTCCTTCTTACTAATTAATTCCTTGTGTAAAGGAAAATACATGAATTGGAGACTAAGGTGCTATGTAGAGGAAGCCTTGATGTTTAGCTTAAACTTTGTAAATGTAAGTTTTCAACATGATAGATGTAATTGAGTTATATGGAAAAAAAACTTACCAATTTTGGTATTGATTAGGAACATTTAACAACCCTCTATAGTCACCTTTCTTATTCATGGAAAGGAATTAAGAAACATATAAGATATAAACATCTCGATTGATATCTCTCTCCCTTTGTTTGAGAAATTTGATATTTTTTGGATTTGCAGTAATTACTTATAGTTATGAAGTGTCACCATAATTAGTTTAGGAGGCTTATTGTTCACTTGTTGGAGGATCATACTAAAAATGCATGTGTTTGTAATAAGTATAAGACTGAAAGGAACCTAGATATCTAGCTCATGCAAATCTTCTATATTAATATTGTTATTTGGGATTTGGGATTGTGTAATATGCTGCCATGTTTTGCATTTGTTTTTTTGTTTTGATGAATGTTTTTGTGTCTTCAGGAGATGATATTTGAATGCTAGGAAATAGTAATAAAGTATAGAAACTAAAGAACTTGTAAAGAAATATTCTAAAATTTCAATATTTCTCAATAGAACAAGCTAAGAATTCTATATTTTTATTACAAGAAAAATATCAAGGTTTCCTCGATTATAACAACAACTCAACTAAATAAACACCATGTATTATCTAAATCCAACATACCCAAAAAATGCTTGTCACTCTGACAAGACGTTGTAGAAGAAACCAACAAACTGGAAGTGGGAAGAATGGTGGATTTGGCCTCCAAAAAAACACTTTCTCTGCTCCCAAGGAATTCTCTGAGCAATGTTTAATGCAAGGCATCACACTTGCAAAAAAACCTTTCTCCAAACCTTAATCACCCTCTTTGTAACCCCACACGTCCTCCTGTAAATGGTACAACCAGCTTGTGCAGAGGTATGGCCAGCAAAATGAGTTTACAACAACAATAAACTCCCAAAAAGTCTTCCTCAAATCTGGCTTGTTAAATAGACTCTGAGATATGAAGCTCTATTGACTGAAGAAGAGAATAAATGAACACTGTTGAAGCCTAGTTGTGATCTTTGTATCTAGCCACCAATGTATTCTCCATTTTTTCTCAACGGGAGACTCACAAAATTGCAGTTAATGCCCAATTGCAAAACCTATGTGTTTTTCCCCTAAAATCATATGCAAATGAAGTGCAAGCATAGACTCTGAATGAATCTATTAGCTATCACCCAGAGAGGGTCTTTCACCAACATGGATGATATGCTTCAAGAGGGGTTTCATCCTCCAGAAGTTTGAGATGAATCAGGTTCAATCTCCAAAACCACAAGGGTTTCAATAAGAGAAATAAAATAACCAACATAACCAAATGAGCTTAAAAAAACCTCCCTTTATAATTTTTTCCCAAACTCTAAAAATGCACTTTTTAATTTAAACCCCCTTTTAACTCTGAAAATGACTTTTTCATTAAAATAGTAATTTTTGACACGCAAGGTCCCTATTTAATGCATCCATGTGAATTAAAGCATCTCATTCTGATTCTGATGAGCTATAATACTAAGGACCTTTTAAAATATTTTAATTAATTTTTAGCAACCTTAGTAATTTAATTAAAATATAACCATTAAACACTCATTTTTGTAGAACTGTCAAAATACATTAGAATCAGAAACTAATTACACCAAAGTGATCTTGATGAAGAGTGATGACAAATAGAGCCGATCGAGCAACTTTCTATAAATAGAAACTCCTTCCAAGAATCTTGGAGCCCAAACCAAAAGTTGAAACTAACATCTGAAAGCATCAAATAACTCCTCTAAATCATTTGAGCTCATTGGTAACATCAAACTACCCTTCTGTTCAAACAGACGTAAACCCAAAAACTCATCTCCAACTGCAAAGCATGAGAACCCTAAATTAGGGACATTATAGTTCACCCTTCCCAAAGATTGCTTGTCCTCAAGCAATGCCAAGGTATCCACAATAGCAACAAACTGAAACTATTTGAACCCAAATGTAATCTCGAGATCCCAAGTCAATCTTTGTAAACATCCACCATGTTTTCGTTGCACCACTCTGATTAAAACTGTAAACTCATCATGCTCCATCTGTGCTCTCAACTCCTGTGACCTGAAAAAGTGAATGTCACCAACACTTGTATTGAAATACCTATGAGGGTTGAAGTTTGTATCTTGTAAATTCTCTTTCCAAGGCACCTCAGTGAGATCCATATATGAAGTCCCACTGTTAAACTCTATCCTTGGCAACAAGAAATATACTCTACTCAACTCCAAAGAGTAATCCTATGCAAATATCCTCACAATGTCCTAGAGGTGATACAAATTAGTCCCTAATCAGAAGTCAATAACAAAAGTGTCATCTCTAAAATCATTCATCCTGACAATGCCATCCTGATCATAGACTAATAACTCATCACTGACACGTAATCTCCAAGTGTTAACATGCTCATATCGACCAACCCAACTCATCTAATTAACAACAATCATCACACTAATTTATCTACAGGTAAATGAAATAACATCTTGAACCAACTATGGTAATCATCCCTCATACTAGTGGAAGCTAGCAATAGCTACTCTAACTCTGTAAATCCTCCCACAACCTATTGCCAAGATTCCTATGTGTATTCAAAGTCACTCTACCCATAAACTATTATTGTCATCATCAACGAGGATATGCTAGGTCAGTAGTTGTCACCAATCATTAACCCTGAAAACATAGGAAATGTGGATGAAGGAATAACCAAAGGAACTCTTTCAATAAGCACATTACCTCTACTAGTCAACACCAACTGATTATCACTCCACACTTGACTAGAGGTATTGACCAATCCATTTGCATGTTATCATGCATTGTCCTCTTCAAGCTAATTGGAAAGTTGACAGTGGTACCGACTCTAAAGATTTTTCCAACAAACCAATTTTGAATCAACATCTCACCCCTGAAAACTATACCTGGATCCCAAATTATGTGATTATCTCCAATGATACTCACACACACAACTTCATGGCCACTTCAATAAAGGATGGAAATCCTAGGAAGTCTAAAACTCTGATTTATAATCAACTTGGAATTTCCCCTACTATCATCAATTGATAAGATATCATCAACATTCAATTCCCAAGTGCCATAGTGACAAACATGCACACACCAATCCAAGCAATTTGTTGCTAACATCAATGCAAAGTTTGAGAATTTTATGATCAACATTATAAAGCAACCCTTAAACATTAATGTGTAGGTAGGAGACCAAAGAACCAAGTCCAAACATTCTTCCACAATTTGATGCACATCGTTGTTATTAGTTTTCATAAAGTAAGGAATAATGAAACCATTATGAAACATCATACCACATGAATGACTTGGGCCCTCAAACACCATTTCATGCTTAACCAAAAAAAAATTGAAAATCAACTAGATGAGGCCCATTACCAATGTCAAACCTAAGATTCTTATCCACCATCTCATCATAAACAAAATCATATAGAGATAATGGACTTGTTGGATGTTTCTTATATGTGGTTATCATTGACGTCAACACTATTGGCATTAATGTATTAAAGGTTGTATATGTTGAGGATATTGAGAAAATTGTTATAAAAGAAGTTGAAGGTTGTCAGTGGTGCAATGAAGTTCATGTTATTGGCTAGCTCGGTGTGTTAATGATCAAAGGTTGTGGACTAAAGGGTTTTTTTTTGAGTATATATAGTTTATCCACCAGAAGTATCAGAGATCCGCGTGAATATTTGATCGAGTTACATGAGTAGTAGTGTTCTAACAATTTTTTCATCACTTTAGTTGGTGTTATTGAATGAAGATGTGATTATAGCAATTTGAGTTGTTGCGGATGCTTCTGAGGTGATTCATGATGCTCGTGGATGTTTCTAGATCATGATCTATCTGTGTTTCACATCCACATTGATCTTTGTGCTCGTGATTGGTGATTCTCTTTTGCTTGTTAGTGTTTTTCATGATCACGACTGACAAGGTGATTGTAGCGTGTTGTGGATCTTTGAAGAATAATTTTTTGAAGGTGTTACATGCTCGAGAAAATTGTTTTGGGTCTTCATTATGTCTTGGTCGACTATACCTTGTTCACATTGAAAAATTATTTATCAAGATTTGGGACGACAGTGTGTACACGTTTCATATTTTCATATTTTGTTTTGGTCGACATGTAGTTGATGTAATTCTGAGTTGCAGATATATATAAGTGATTTTTTTGTGAAGAATAAAGTGTGCTGATGGTATGCAATGTGCAAATAATGTTCGAATCATTTGAAGGCAGAAGCAGGGTGTGAGGAAGAGTGAGCGAAGTGTGAAGAAGAGTTTCTATGCTTAACCAGAACTGTAATCAGGCATTAGCAGATGCTATTTTCTCAGTTCAAAATCTTGTGGATGTAATCCGAAGGTTTTTGTAAGATAGTGTGTCTTCCTTGGGCAGTAAGCCTCTTGTATTTGAGAAGTGAGCTCTAGGCAGTGTGCCTGAATGCATGTGCATTCCCCATTTATTCTTTTTTATACTTTTAACAGGGTATAATCTTGTGGACTAACCTCCACCATGGTTTTTCCCCTAATAGGGTTTCCACATAAAAAAATGTTGGTGTTATGTGTGTTTCTGATGTGGTGATAGTTTATGCTTTCATGTTCATTTATTAGATTTGAGAATAAGTTGAATTAGTTTAATAAGTTTAAATTTCCAAGACAACTGATTCACCCCCCTCTTAGTTGTCTACGTGTTGCCAACAATTGGTATCAAATCAGGTTCCTTTGAAGAATTTTAATAGCTTGAGGTGATCTGGGATGGCGACATACAAGAAGGATAGTCTGAGATTTGATGGAACAAATTATTCTCTATGGAAGGCTTGAATGGAGTGTCATATGAGATGCATTGGAAATCCCTACTGGAAGATTACAAAGAATAGGTATGTTATTCCACATAATGGTCCTTCTACTCCTGATGAGATTAAAGAAGTCGAGTACAATATTAGGGCTAAGGAAGCATTGTTGAGTGCTTTGATTGATTCGAAGATGACAAATACAATGGAGCTACAGACTGCTTATGAGATCTGGAAGTTGGAAACTTTGTATGAAGGTGATACACATCTGAAGATTGCTAAGCTACAAAGTGTGAAAGGGAAATATGAAACTTTGAAAATGGGTGAAGATGAGAACATTATTTATTTTATGTAGAGAGTAAATGAACTTGTGATGAGTATCAGATGTGCTAGTGGAACATTGGAAGAATCAGAGATTGTTGCTAAAGTGCTCAGATCCTTGATTGTTGCATACAAAGCTAAAGTTGCTGCTATTGAGGAGATCCAGACTATAACAAATGTAACTTGAGACATGTTGATTGGTAAGCTTGCTTCTTTTGAGTTGAGTGAGTTTGGTGAATCTCTTCCTAAGATAGAATCTACATTTAAAGCCACTGTATCTGGAAAAGACAAGCAAAGATATGATTCGGGAGAAAGTTCTAGAAAGGTGTTCAAGTATGAGCAAGAAATGAAAGAGATTGAAGAAGAAGAGAGAAAGTTGGATGAGATTTAAGCACTTATTGTCAAGAGAGAAGCCAAAGGAGAAGGTAAGTATAAAGGGAAATTTCCTATTAAATGTTTTTCTTGCAATAAGATAGGTCATTTTGCTTCAAGGTGTCCGGAAAGAGTTCCTAAGCCAAGACCTAACAAGCCTAGATTTCAAAGAAAATGTTATTATGATGCCGATGAAAGTGTGACAGATGATGAATCTGATAAAGGGAATGTAAGTGAGGATGAATGGGTATTTTTTTCTATCAAGGAAAATGATCTGGTGCTTATTAAATCTACTAATGACAAAAATGTGGAGAAATTTTTGGTCGCTAGAATTGAAGAAAAAGATGAATGGGTGATTGACAGTGGATGCTCTCATCACATGATAGGTGAAAAAAGCAAATTTGTGAGTTTTTAAAAGTATTATGGTGGTGTTGTAAGATTTGGTGATAACAATGTTGGTGTAATCTGTGGTAGAGGATCCATTTCTCTTGGTGGTAAGCATAATACTAATGATGTCCTATATGTGGAAGGTTTGAAGCATAATCTCTTAAGTGTTGGACAGATGGTTGATAAGGGATACAATCTTCAATTCAAGGATGGAAAGTGTAGAATACTGGGGAGTTCTGAAAATGTGATTGCTTCTAGTACAAAAACAAAAGGTAATATCTTTCACCTAGGTGCTACTAGTAAAATTTGTCTGATTGCTCAAGTTGATGAAAGTTGGTTGTGGCATAGGAGATTGTGTCATGTAAACTTTGACAATATTATCAAGATAAGTTCTACTCAGGCAGTGAGAGATCTTCCTAAGTTTGTGAAACCTACTAATACTATATGCAAGGAATGTCAATTGGGGAAGCAAACTACAGTTTCATTCCGGAGCAAACAACATTGTTCAAATGAAGTGTTGGAGCTTGTGCATACTGACTTGTGTGGTCCTTCTAGAGTTAGAAGTTTACAAGGAGATAGGTATTTCATGCTACTTATTGATGATTAATCTAGAATGATATGGGTTGCTTTCTTAAGGGAAAAATGTGAAGCTCTAGAGAAATTCAAGATTTGCAAGGCTATGGTGGAGATAGAGACATGTCTAAAGATTAAATGTCTGAGATTAGATAGAGGTGGTGAGCTCATTTCCTAAGAGTTTAATTATTTTTGTGAAGATCATGGAATCAAGAGATAATTATCTACCCCGTGGACCCCTCAACAAAATGGAGTTGTGGAAAGGAAGAACAAGACAATTCAAGAAGCTACTAGGACTATGATGTTGGAAGGAAATGTACCTCATATCTACTGGAGAGAAGTTGTGAGTACTATTGTTTACACTCTCAACTGGGTAAATGTTAAAGGTGATACTGGTAAGACTCCTTTTAAGCTATGGTTTGGTCATAAGCCTACTGATAGATACTTCAAAATCTTTGGGAGTAAATTTTATATCAAAAGAGATGAAGATATAGGAAAGTTTGATGCTAGGAGCGATGAAGGAATCTTTCTAGGTTACTCTACTAAAAGTAAAGCCCACCGGTGCTACAATAAGAGATTGAGGAAAGTAGTTGAAAGTGCAAATGTCAGGGTTGATGAAAACACAGTTAGATCATCCAAAACCTATGGATATGATTTAGATGATCAACATGACAAATCAGATAAAGGAAAGAAAGTTCAGACACAAAATCAAGTTCAGATCATTCTGATGAATCAGGAAAGTCAAGAGGGAGAAGCTAGTGAGAGTGTAGAAGTGAGAGCAGAAGAGCCTGAAGTTTAAGAAAATCCTAAGATAAGAAGTTATGTAAGACTAAATCATTTAGAAGATCAAATCCTTGGTGATAAGAACAAAGGTGTGCAGACTAGAAGAAGAATTGCAAAAGAGTATTGTTTGATTTCAAAGACTGAGCCTAATAGTGTCAATGAAGCATGCAAAGACGAACATTGGATGGAAGCAATGAAGGAAGAACTATTGTAGATTGAGAAGAATGATACATGGATTCTTGTTCCTAGACCTAAGGAAAAAAATGTAATTGGAACTAAACGAGTCTTTCAGAATAAACTGAATGAGCAAGGTGAAGTGGTTAGAAACAAAGCAAGACTAGTGTGTAAAGGATATCCACAAATGGAAGGTATTGAATTTGAAGAAACTTGTTCCCCTGTTGCTAGGATTGAAGTTGTGAGATTATTTCTTGCTTATGTTGCTTCCAAAAACTACAAGGTTTATCAAATGGATGTCAAGTCAGCATTTCTAAATGGTGAACTAGAAGAAGAAGTGTATGTTAAGCAACCTGATGGATTTCAATTGACTAATCAGAGAGATATGGTTTGTCGGTTGAAGAAAACATTGTATGGACTCAAGCAAGCCCTAATAGCATGGTATGCCAGATTGGACAAGTATTTGTTTAAGCTTGGACTTAATAAATAAACTGTTGATAGTAATTTGTATTTCAAGATTGATCATGAGAAAGAATTGATTATTGAAGTCTTTGTTGATGATATCATTTTTGGAGGAGATGATAGTTTGTGCATGAAGTTTCCTAATGAGATGAAGAGTGAATTTGAAATTTCTATGATTGGAGAAATGAAATTCTTTCTAGGATTGCAAATTACTTAGCTAAATAGTGGGATCTTTATATATCAATCCAAGTATGTGAAAGAATTGTTGAAGAAATTTGGTATGGAAGATTCAAAGCCAGTCGGTACACCCATGGTGACCGGATGTAAGTTGACACAAAATGATGATTCTCCTAAGGAAAATTAGACTAGATACAGGTCTATGATTGGAGGATTTCTCTATTTGACTCAAACTATACCTGATATCATGAATGTTGTATGCATTGTTGCAATATTTTAAGTTGATCCTAAGGAATCTCATGTGACAGTTGTGAAGAGAATTTCTAGATACTTGAAGGGGATAGTTGATTTTGGGCTATGGTATCCTAAAAATGATGATCTTACCTTGAATTCCTTTACTGATGATGATTGGGAAGGAGATGTGGATGATAGAAAAAGTACTAGTGGTGGTGCATTTTTCTTGGGAAAGAAGCTAGTGTCATGGTTAAGCAAGAAGCAGAATGCCATTTCCTTATCTACTGCAAAGGAAAAATACATTGTTGCTGCTAATAATTGTATTCAAGTGTTGTGGATGAAGTAGATGCTGAAAGATATCAGATTTGTGTATGATGAACATATTGCCATATTTTGGGACAATTCAAGTGCAATTAACATTTCTAAGAATCCCATGTTGCATTCAAAGACCAAGCATATATCTATCAAGTTTCACTTTTTGAGAGAGAAGGTGAGTGAAAAAGAAGTCAGACTGGAGTGTGTGCCTACTAAGGAGCATATTGCAGACATCTCTACCAAGTTGTTGCCTAAGGATACTTTTGAGTATCTCAGAGGGAAGCTAGGGGTGATTACCCCTCCTAATCAGAACTAAGATGCATTGGCTTACATCAGTCTTTGTATTTCATAGTCATATCTTGATCCGGATTGATGTTGTGGTGGCTACTACTCAGGGGGAGTAGTCATATGTTTAGATATGTGGTTCAGATCTTGTGTGGAGAAAGATAAATCTTTGTCATTGATGTCAAAGGGGGAGAAGAGTCATGTGAATAACTTTGTGGAGAGAAGAGTCATATGAAAGAGTTGAAGAGAAAAGAGTCAAAATCTAAGGGGGAGAATGTGCTAAGAGAGAGTTGTGTTGATGGTTTTCTTCACATCATGTGTTGCCATCAATGCCAAAGGGGGAGATTGTTGGATTTTTTTGATATGTGGTTTTCATTGATGTCAACACTATTGGCATTAATGTATTAAAGGTTGTATATGTCGAGGATATTGAGAAAATTGTTATAAAAGAAGTTTAAGGTTGTCAGTGGTGCAGTGAAGTTCATGTTATTTGCTAGCTCAGTATGTTGATGATCAGAGGTTATGGACTAAATGGTTTGTTGTTGAGTATATCTAGTTTATCCCCCAGAAGTATAAGAGATTTGCATGAAGATTTGATCGAGTTATGAGCAGTTGTGTTCTGACAGTTTTTTTGTCGCTTCAATTGGTTTTCCTGAATGAAGATGTTGTGATTCTAGCAAGTTAAGTTGTTGTGGATGCTTCTGAGGTGATTCATGATGCTTGTGGATGTTTCTAGATTGTGCTCTATATGTATTGCATGTCCACATTGATCATTGTGCTCACAATTGGTGATTCTCTTTTGTGTGTTCGTGTTTTTCATGATCACGACCGACAGGGTGATTGTAGTGTGTTGTGGATCTTCAAAGAATAATTTTTTGAAGGTGTTATGTACTCAAGAAAATTGTTTTGGGTCTTCATTATGTCTTGGCCAACTATTTCTTGTTCGCATTGAAAAATTATTTATTGATTTGGGCTGACAGTGTGTACACATTTCATAATTTCATATTTTGTTTTGGCCGACATGTAGTTGATGTAATTCTGAGTTGCGGATATATATAAGTGATTTTTTTATGAAGAATAAAGTGTGATGATGGTATGCAATGTACGAATAATGTTTGAATCATTTGAAGGAAGAAGTAGAGTGTGAAAAAGAGTGAGCGAAGTGTGAAGAAGAGTTTTTGTGCTTAACCAGAACTATAATCAGGCATTAGCAGATGCTATTTTCTCAGTTCAAAATCTTGCGGATGTAATCCAAATGTTTCTATAAGATAGTGTGTCTTCCTTGGGCAGTAAGCCTCTTGTATTTGAGCAGTGAGCTCTAGGAAATTTTCCTGAATGCATGTGCATTGCCCATTTATTTCTCTTTATACTTTTAACATGGTATAATCTTGTGGACTAACCTCCTTCGTGGTTTTTCCCCTAACAGGGTTTCCACGTAAAAAAATCTTGGTGTTATGTGTGTTTTTGATGTGGTGATAGTTTATGCTTTCATGTTCATTTATCAGATCTAAGAATAATTTGAATTAGTTTAATAAGTTTAAATTTCTAAGACAACTGACTCATCCCCCCCTCTCAATTGTCTTCCCTTGTGTTTCCAATAGGATTGTTGTTCACAATCATAAAATCAACATCTAGCTCATACCTTTCATTAGTGTATTCATGGATCTCATGCATACCTTTTCCCACTTCAAGATGGTCATCATTATTCACATTTTCAAGAAGTATATGACACCCATACCAAGACAATAGGTTGTTGTAAACACTCATATAATCCACTCTTTCTTCATTCCTTTCAATGATATCTTCATAGGTTTCATACACACCTTCCTGCAATTCTGAATACTCATTAATACCTATTGATTCATAAAGTGTAGCATGTTGAAAACTACCTTCAATATGTGTTATATCTGTTATATCATGGATATAATGTGCACCTCTGTGAGAAGATTGATCCTCAAAATTCAACAATTCAAATTCTTGATTTAGGTTCCAATCTTTATCAACATCCTAAATCTCTCTAATATGAGGAAAACTAGAATCATTATATAATGTTTCACATCTATGACATTCCTCAATCCCTTAACTAATTTCTTAGTCTCCATTGACCTTGTTCCACTTCCATGCTCCTTGGGTGTGGCTGCACTAGAACTAGAATTTTTTGCTTTGTATAATGAAAAGTGAGTCATACTTAACTATAAGCAAAGATCATCAACTTCTTTTTCTTTATCTTCGACATACTTGAAAACAAGATCCCTATCCATAAGAAATTGCAAGTAATCTGATTTCATCATTTCCAAAGCCCTTTTGATAGAGTACAAGTGGGTATGAGTGACTCCACTTGCAACTCCCTTTTGCTTCTCCTAAATTTGAGCTTCCCAAATGAGTTATTCAATGTATTTATGAGTATCATTTTCCCTTGTTAACACTTTCACCACTTTCTCATCTGTAATTACAAGTTGTTCCTTCAAATCTTGCAACACTAAAGGTCTTTGATCAAGCTCATCAATGTGCCTTGGGCTGCCACACAATAATTTTTTTGATTTTCTATCATTTGTAGGAACCATATCATCATCAAATTCAACTTTTTTACTAGTTGATATCTTGCAATCCTCATGAAAAATTGATGGGACAACATTATGTTCAAACACATTATCTTCAAAAGTATTTTTCTCCTCTCCACAAAGCATTCTCTACATCACCAACATAGATACTTTTGCACACCTCACTTGTAGAGGCATCAAGTGATTATTTTTCCTCAATGTCCATGGTATTACTCTACTAGAAGAAAACATTATGAGAATCATTCCTATGATTTTTTGTCCCTATCTCCTCATTGGGTGATTTATCTTTAATATCACAATTCTCAAAATGAGCTACCTTTATCATATCCTCATTGGATAATTCATATTTTGAAGTTTGAACAACGCTAAGCTCAAAAGGATTTTCTTCCATTGTTATAATTTTATTTTTAATCATTTGTTCCTCATTAACCAAGTAAGGTTTCAGCTTCCACTCACATTGTTTGAAAACTCTGTAAACCAATCTATATGCAGTTGTAGGAGTTTCCTATTTTTTCTTTAGAACAACCAATATAAAAGTTATGATAGGTTGTAAAATAGCATCACATTCATTAATAACCAAAATCATAATTGTTTGCATGGTTGCAATAACATTGTCAACATGATATTTTCTAATTGTAGCAGCAAAGAAATGGTGAAACATTTGGTGAATCAAATCATCCAATCCCAAATCTAACATGATGTTTCCTAATTTGAGTTTTGCAAATGTTTCAAAGTATGAGAACCTTTCTAGAAAAATGAGAACATTTGATATCATCCAAATCCTGGAAAATGTCCACTAACAGCTTAATTATCTTTTTCATTGTACTATCATCACAAGGAGCCTTATCTCTTTATCACTCATGATTTCACTCAAACATGAAGTAACCATGAGCCTTATCTCTTTATCATGATGTCTCATAAGCACTAGGTTAACCAAAGAGTGCACCAATGGAGTCATAGCTTGATGCATCGATTGAGAAGGTAATTGATCAACCTTGCATAGACAATTTCTTGCTTCCTCCAATGTGTTGAAAATAACTTCTTTTGACTAAGGTAAGTGTTCTAACTTACCTATAAGTTTCAAATAATTTTGAAAGATTTTGGTATCATCTTGTTCTTTCCACCATGTATTCCATCTCTTTTCAAAATCAACTTGATTTTTCTTCATAGATTCAATCAAAGTGTTCATTTGATCATTGAGAGAAGTTGTGATGCCCAACTAAGATTCTAATCTGAATTTTTTTGCTATGCAAATTGGAATTAAATCCCACTAACTGGTAGAATCCACTACTTTGATACCACTATAATATGCTGCCTTGTTTTTCCTTTATTTTTTTTTGTTTTGATGAATGTTTTTTTCTTCAGGAGATGATATTTGAATGCTAAGAAATAGTAATAAAGTGTAGAAACTAAAGAACTTGTAGTAAAGAAGTATTTTGAAATTTCAATATTTCTCAATGGAATAAGTTGAAAAATCTAGATTTTTATTACAAGGAAAATATTGAGGTTTCCTCGATTATAACATCAACCCAACTCAATAAATAACATCTATTATCTAAATCCAACATACCCAAAAAAAAATTATCACTCTAACAGGATGTTGTAGAAGAAACCAACAAACTGGAAGTGGGAAGAATGGTGGATTTGGCCTCCAAAAAAACACTTTCTCTGCTCCCAAGGAATTTTTTGAGAAATCTTTAATCCAAGGCGTCACACTTGCAAAAAAAACCCAGCTCCAAGTTGAAAAAAGGATGGACCTCTGCAACGGTCATGACGGAAAACAACGGTCAGAAAAGTTTTGGCACGGGGGCAGAGGACATGAGGGACCCAGCGTGAACAGATCTGGGAACCTCGATCATGTCTGGAGGAAAGAACGTTGGGCCCGACCACAGAATATTGCATCGAATGGTCGCTTTACTATGAGCATGGTTCATGGGCATCTCCAGAACAAAGGTGTTGGCTCTTCACGAGGTAGGAACAAGAACGGTTAGTATAGAAACAAAGAATTTTGCAGACCTGGGCAACAGAATGAAGCAAAAATGGGGAAAAATGATCTCACGCGGCCGGGTAGACAAGATTCAAGAAAAAACCCTAAAGCTAGGAATGGGAAGGGAGGAGTGGAATGGCAAAAAAAGTCTTCGGCCAAGGTATGGGAGGAAGTTCGAGAAGAAAGATCAAAGGGCGAAAAGGGAAAACATGGCACATTCTTGCCCAAAGAAGCAAAAAGCGGAAGAACTAAAGTAGTTATCAGCTCCTCGAAATTGCAAGCAGAAGTTTTGAGGTTAGAACATTTAGGTTTGCTTGGGAAATGGTTTGGGAAAAATCTCAACTGGGAATATTTAGTGAAATGGTGGAAAGACCGTTGGGGCTCTGACTTGCAGCTTAAAATGCTTCAAAATGAATTTTTCTTGGTAGTTTTCCCTACCAGAAATATTAGAGACCAAATAGTTAAAGGGGTCTGGGTTTTAGATGGATGTGGCTTCTATTTAAGGAAGTGGACAGTGGGTTTTGACCCATCGACCCATGTGCTAGAATTCCAGCAAGATTGGTATAGCTTACCAAATCTTCCACAGGAATACTGGGCTCCTTCCATTCTTGAGGAGATAGGAAATCAACTGGGTACATTTTTTTGTGTAGAAGAAAGGAAATTGGAAAAGAAGAACCAAACCTACGTGCGCATTTGTGTGGAAAATAATGCAGAAAGGACAATTTGGAGTGAGATTGAACTAATAACGGATTACGGGATTTGGTTCAAAAGTTAGAATGGGATTCTTTAATGCACAACAACCTGGTGCGCACGCTGGGATGCAGAGTAAACAATGAAGAGGCAAGGAAATCTTGTTTGCTGGAGACCCCATCGGCGAATCTCAGAACGTTAGTCTGAATCATCTCTGAAACCCCAATATCGCCAAAGGGAGGGTGCGAGAAGTCACTGACAGAGGATTTTCAGGCCTCCTCAAAAGAGAATAGTGACAATTTGAATCCTAAGGGGGGGTTCCATTAAATGGGACTTTTAATTCATCTTTAATGGATGAAAGAGAAGGAAGTAAGGCGACTCAAGAAGAATAGAAGGAGAGGGAGGTGCAGTTTAAGGAGTTAGAAGATAAAATTTTTGAGACTTTAGAAATTATGGGGGATAGTTGCCTGAATGTGGAGTTAGACTCTCTGATAGAAGTCGGGAAGGAACTAGTGGAATTAGCGGAGGCGGCCAAAATAAAGTTAGGAATGATGGGGGATGGCCTCAACTTAGATGGGATAGAGGAAACTTGGGAGTCAAAAGACCAAGTCATGACATAGTTGTTAAGCCCACAATCAAGTAAAAAGTGGAAGTTGACAGAGGAATTGTAGGAGGCTAAATCTCGTTTAGGAATTCACAGAAGGGATATTTTCAAATTAACTTTGGACTGTGGGGATTAAAAAAGGCAGGGTAGAATCCCTAATCAAGAGAAGAGAAAACAGGATGGGGAAGCCAATGGTCGACAAAAAATTGACACTATGATAAAAGTAGGGAAGGGTGGAGCCCTTCCTGAACAACAATGAAAATCTTAACATGGAATGTTAGGGGCTTACATGCCCCTAACAAGTGGAACCTAATTAGGCGCCACATCGAAGTGAGTCAAGCAGAAATTTTCCTTCTTCAAGAAACAAAATTAGGTAGGATAGCGATGGAGAAATTTGGTAGGAAATTGAGGTCATGGAAATGGACAGGCTCGGAAGCGGAAGGTGCCTCGGGAGGTTTGTTGATTATTTGGAAACCCCATATAGTCTTATTAGAAGTCTTGAACTCAAGCCGACATTGGATGGTTTGTAAGGTAAGAAGTTTAATCTCAAACCTTCATTTTAATTTAATAAATGTGTATGGCCCCTTGATGTGCATTCAGAAAAGATTAGTATGGCAAGAATTGGATGGTGTTTTGCACGGTTTGCATCAGGATTTTAGTATATTAGGAGGGGACTTTAATGCTATTCTCAGAATGGAAGACAAGAAAGGGGGAATAGGTAAAGCACTTCAGTCCCAAAAGGATTTCTGTAACTTTGTGGAGAGAAATTCTTTATTGGAAATCCCCATAAGCAATGGTATTTTCACATGGACAAACTGTAGGAAAGGGTTTGGAAGTATTGCGGAAAAACTAGATCATTTTTTCTTCAAAGGAAATCTGAGTTCCTTTCCTTTTTCTTTAGAGAGCAAGATAAATTCTGGAACTGGCTCTGATCATTTTCCAGTTCAATTGCACATAGATAGGGAGAAGGGACCGATCAGATGCCCTTTCAAATTTGAAATGATGTGGTTTAAGGATCCTAGAGTGATGGATTTACTTGAACAATGGTGGAAGGAATGTTCTCCAGAGGGCTCAAGCCTATTCAATGTGATCACAAAGTTAAAATATCTGAAGCAATGACTAAAACAATGGAACAAAGAGAGCTTTAAGAACATTTTCGAAGAGAAAGCGCAAACAGAGGAAGAATTAGAATCCTTAGCAGATGAAATTATGAAATGCGGGATGAATGAAGCTTGTTACATGAAAGAAAAGGCACTAGTAACCAATAAGCTTAATGACATCCTGGCCAAAGAAGAATTTTTTTGGAGGCAAAAATCCAGAGAAGTCTGGTTAAAAACAGGGGATAGAAACTCGAAATTCTTTCACAACTCCACAAGAGCAAGAAGGGAATTCAACATAATTACTTGCTTGAAAGACGGGGATGGCAGATTGTTGGAAGATGTGAAGGAAATCGAGGACTCAGCGGTAAATTTTTTTTAAAATCTGCTCAATGATTAGGAAGGATCAAATTGGCACGTTCAGAATGCTTCCCTGCAATTCATACCGAAATTGGTTTCTCAAACCCAAATGAGAGCATTGAATGCAAAATTCTCCGAAGAGGAAGTGAAAGAGGCAATTTGTGGGATGCAGCCAGAAAAGGCCCCCGGACCGGATGGATTCCCGACCGGTTTTTTTCAAAAATGTTGGCACTTTTTGGGAAAGGAAGTATGGGAAGCCATCGAAGACTCCAGGTTGAACAGAAGGGTTCTAAAGGAAGCGAACAACACCCTATTAGCTCTTATTCCAAAAAAAGAGAAACTAGACTATTGGGAAGACTTTCGCCCAATATCGCTGTGCAACACAATCTACAAAATATTGGCCAAAGCTGTAGCCAACAGATTGAAGAAAATTCTTCCCACAATAATATTTGAGGAACAAACAGGCTTTGTCCCAGGACGCTCAATTTTAGATGGGGTGATCATTGCTCAAGAAGTTATACACTCAATTCAAAAACTGAATAAATCGGCCATGTTGTTGAAATTAGACATCAAAAAAGCATATGATAGAGTGAACTGGAGATTCCTCTTCAAGGTAATGGAAGCTTTCAGTTTTCAGAAGGAATGGTTAGATTGGATCTTTGGATGGGTGGCTAGTCTGTGATATTCAGTATTGGTAAATGGCTCCCCAGAAGGTTATTTCACAGCCTCAAGAGGGCTGAGACAGGGGGATCCCTTATCCCCATTCTTGTTCATAATAATGGCCGAAGCATTAGGGAGATCGATTGAAAATGCAAGGAGGTCTGGATGGATTCAAGGTTTGCAAGTTACTAGCAGTCTACCCAACATCACACATCAGCAATTTGTGGATGATACAATGTTGTTTGGTGAAGCAACGGAAAAGGAGGCACAAAGGTACAAAAAAATGCTTGAAGATTATTCTAGGGCCTCAGGGCAAGAAGTAAGTAAGGCTAAATCAGAGATTTTTTTCTTCAACGCAAATTGTCCTAGTGAGGTTCAAATTCTGAGACTTCTAGGATTCAAAATGGGGCAATTGCCATGCAAATTTTTAGGAATCCCATTGGACAAAGGCAACAAAAGTAACAGTGCCTGGAGTTCAATGGTGACTAGATGTAAGGATCGAATATCCTCATGGAAAAACAGATGGCTCTCTTGGGCAGGAAGATTAACTTTGTTGAAATCAGTAATCTCTGCCCTCCCATTATATATGATGTCTTGTCTTCAGCTATCCAGTGGAGTGAGCAAAGATCTAAATAAGGTCATGAAGGACTTCTTTTGGAAAGGCAGTTCAGAACAAAAGAAAATTCTTCTCATAAATTGGCAAAAGGTTTGCGAGAAGAGGGAGAATGATGGGACTGGATTGAGAAACGTCCTAAGGAAAAATAAGGCTTTGGGGGAAAAACTTGCTTGGACTATCCATTCTAGGCCTGATCTTAAATGGGTAAAGATTGTCAGAGCGAAATACTTGGAACCAGATCCGTATTATTTTCTTTCTGCAAAAACCCTTCCATCTAGGTCCTAGATTTGGAACTTCATCAAAAATTGCAGAGAACTAATAACAAATTTCCTTACTTGGGAGGTGAAGGATGGAAAGGAGGCTTTATTTTGGGAAGACTC